>VUQI01062273.1:95851-109816 GCA_015106735.1 Paratilapia polleni
TGATCGACCTAGCTGTGGCATGGAGCATTGTCCTGCTGGAAAAACCAATCCTCAGAGCTGGGGAACATTGTCAGAGCAGAAGGCAGCAAGTTTTCTTCCAGGATAACCTTGTACGTGGCCGTTTTTGGTATTTTGACCATTTTTCATTTTCTGCAAATAAATGCTCTAAATGAAAATATTTGTATTTGGAATTTGGGAGTTATGTTGTCAGTAGTTTATAGAATAAAACAAAAATGTTCACTTTACTCAAACATATACCTATAAATAGCAAAATCAGAGAAACTGATAATTTTGCAGTGGTCTCTTAATTTTTTCCGGAACTGTATATTATTTGGTTAAAAGCCTGAAAAGGAATTACTAAAGATCATTGAGAAATGAGTAGTAACGTGTTTTTGTTATTGTGTAAATGTATAAGGTGTGAGGGGAAGACACTTGCTAGAGCTGCTGTGTTGTTGTTACAGTTCTCATCATTAGTTTGAGAAGTTTATTGGACAAAAAAAAAGAGGAAAGGGAGGATTGATTATGTTGCAAACACTAAAATCTCCTGCTACAAGCAGAATGTGTGACATGATATTTTGTATCATGCATGTGTAATGCTTAAAACGCTGCTGATTGAGATTTCATCTTCAGTCACGCATTTTTTATTTTTAGGCTTTAGTGGGTTACCACTGTCATCCCCCCCTAAACATGCAGGCAATGTGCTGAATCATGGCCGGCATTCCTGTGGCCAGAGCACTGTCCAGTCAGCTGCAGGAATTTTAAAACACACATACATGCTTACCCACACACATTCACACATGCATGTAAAGAAAATGCAGTGCATGACTTTGCTATAAGTATAAGGATTGCTGCCTCTTTTCATACTACATGTTTCACACTGTTTGTTCTGTTTCCCTCGCCGTTATATATCTGCTCTCTCTTAGCCCAACAGCAAAGCAACCAAAGGTCATCCCAGGATAACACAGGCATAGTAATTGATAGTTGTAAGCTATTTGCTAAAGCTAAATGACGCAGTTTCCTGTCTAGAGAAAAGACAGTTTGTCTGCAGGTCCTGGAAAAGGAGTTGGATGTTAATCACTGCACTTTATCACTTGATTATTATCAGGAGTGTGCCCAACTGGTTGACTAGATATTTCAATGTTGTTAATGTCAGCGTATGTGCAAAGTAATTCCTCTGAGGCAAGAGCTCAGGCTTCGGACTGCTTTAAACACTCAGTTTCACACAGTTAACAGAAGCTAAAAAAAAGGACGGATACCAGCAAAGAAATGTTTTAAGAATTCCTTTGACTGGAACCAGGAGTTAAAAAAAAAAAACCCAAAAAAACTACCCTGGCTCTGTTAAAAGTTCAAAAATATGCCTTATCTATAAATACCAAAGCTAAACAGTTGTTAGGTTATCTCAGGCTGTTGGAGTCTGATAGATTGTGTTCTTGGCTGTGATGATGTGAGAGTTTCAGCCAGTCAGTGTGCTTTCCCATAGGCTTTAATATTCATTCACTCTGGCTTTGTGTGAGCTAATCCCCTTCTCTATGCTCTGTGGCTGAATGAGGAAGGCTGCTGCAGGGAGGGGGTTAAGTTTTCCTCTGCCCCCCCCCCCCCCCAAAAAAAATCTTTTCCCTCAATAGTCCTGCCAGCTGGTTCTCATTAGCATGAGTAAAGCTCAGAAACATTTCTGTCTCTGTCCTGTACTTAAGTGTTTCTAGTGAGCTCATTGTTTCCCATATAATACTGGATATATTTAGATATCTACAGAATATTCATATGTAATACTCTTTACTTGTGTCTCTGGGCCATGCAGTTGGATGCACACACTTATTGACAAAACCAAGTGTTTATTTTGATCTTTCTCTTTACTTCAAATGTCTTTAAACTAGAGATTAACTTGTCATAAACAGTTTCTTCCTTTTAGCCTAATGTAAATGGTCACTTAATTAACTTTGACAGCTATTGGCACGGTCTCTCTGACTATACTGTCTCTCTGTGTGCAGCTGCATAAACAGTACTGTACTACCCCCTGCTGGCTGGCAAGCTGTGAACTGCCCACATACACCAGGCTCATCATATTAGATGCAGAATATGAGTTTCATGGGATGATCTGAATGCTGCTTTTAGTCCTAAAAGTACCACATTTGAACCTGAAAGCCCTAAAGAAATTCTGCTTTCAGTGTTCCTTTTCAGGCATGCTAGTTGTCCTGCTGAGAGGGAAAAGTGATGCAGCACAGCTGTAAATTCATACCTTGTAAAACAGTCTTTTTTTTCTTAGCACATGCAGGTTGGCCAGTTTCTGAGCAAACAGTAGTTGTTTTTGTTGGTTAGCCAGTTTAAATACCTGTTTTCCAAACTGTGATTCACTGTTTCCCCAGTTACAGTAAGAAATATCCTCCTCAACCCACTTGGTCCAGTAATGGTTCTTGTTTTTGAGTTTCTTAGCCCATTCATTTTTTAAAAATATTTTTTCCTTCATTTAATGTTGTTTTTTTTTTTTTTTAATGTGTTTAATGCATCTTTAAGAATGCTTTTTTTTTTACAGAGGTATTTTTATTGATTTCTGTTGCTCACTGCAGATATCCCATCGCTGTTATTCATTACATATTAAATGTATTTAACATTTTCAGTGAAGTATTGTAGGTAGAATCTTTTTGGAAAGCATTCATATGTGGCTTGCACGGTTTGGAGAGTCGTGCGAGAATTATTATGGACATGTGACAGCTGCAAAAGTCTCAAAAGTTGCATAGATGAAGATGTGAATTTTTGCGAAAGTCCTGGGACCAAGTTTTTAGGATGAAAGTCGGGCTGGGTGATATGGACCAGAGGTCATATTTTGGTATTTTTTTGAATGAATGGCAATGTATTTCTGTAAAAGAAATGTGAAATTTCTCAAGTCTGCTAGCTTCTAAAGGAGCGATGTTTTTCTCATTGTGTTAGTTTTACAGATTGGTGAACTTTGCCCACGTTTGTCACACATGCAGTTATTAACATATACATTCAGACATGGAGATAATGGCTGTTATTGGACCAGAGCTGTTTGTGAGCGAGCTTGAGATGCAGAGGGCAAGTGAGCACAGCTTTAATAAAGAAACACTTTAGTTAATGCGCCATCAAAATAAATTGATTAAACAAAATTGGCACGTTTAAAAATATGTCAGTAAATCTTAAAAACACGATGCCTTAGATGAAGGAAAATCATAAGCAGTGTTAGTCTATTTTCAGAAAGCAGGTTAAAAAGAGTTTAATTTAACTAATCTGAAACTCTGCTGGAAGTGAGAGAAGAAAGATGTGAGGAAAACCCTGTAATATCAGATTATTGAGCAGAACTGCAGGGTTTTTCCTGGCTCAGAGTTGGCCTTTGGAGGGGCGACTGCACATAGTTCACTTATAGTTAAGGGAAAGAGTTTGTGTTACCTAACTTCAAAGAAGTCTGTGCATGTTCCTGTTGTTGGCCATTTGATAAACAAACATATTTCCATATATAAACATATATCCAACTTGTTGAAAAATAAGTAATTGAGTTTTCTTTAATGGAAGGCTGAAACCTCTTTGGACGCTGCCAAAATTCTTTATATGCAGGAAAAACTCTGGCACTGGGGCCAGTGAGGACAGTGAGTGGTGAAATGTGAGAAACAGTCATGCACACCTTTGGTGCATGGTTGCTTTAACGTTTTAAGGTGTGATTAGACTTAATGAGGTTGTTTATGTGGTGATGAAAAGAAGGATTAGCTGAGAAAACAGTGCACTGTTGTTTTCTCACAGTGACACTGAGTACCTGAGCACATTATACAGCGCTTAATATAAGTAGCACACAATATGTAAAGTTGCTTAATATTATATTTGTTCATGCAGTAAATTAAAGAGAGGGCCTTTGAATTGAATATCGGTGCCCTCCTATGGAGACCAGACTAAGGGAAAGGTAATTTCACTCTAATTTAGGCTCATTTAACAAGCATACACTACCCTGTTAACTATGTGCTGACTGGACAGAGGTCGAGATTGAAGGCTGTTAATTCTGTTCATTTAGTCGTAATTGGAAACAGCACATGCAAGCAGAGGCTATTTCAAAGCAAAAGGAGCCATAAATCAAAAATACCACATGTATGTCTAGTGGCTGATAAGAAACACTACATGGGAGATAATACGGCACATAATATAATCTGGGAAATTAAAAAATTTCCAGCAGCCAAGATCTTATTTTAGGCACAACACTGCTATGGTGTATGACACTAGCAAGTATTTCAGAATCATTTCATCACCTGGTTTAATAGAACTTTTTGTCTGATACCAGAGATAAAAGACTTGACAAAAGTTTTGTTTTAGAAGAATGGACTTCAATAGAACAGTGAACTTCAGCTCACTTGTCAATTTTGTGTGATGTACTTAAGTACTTTAAGTATTTGTATGAGGAGCAGTTCACAACAGATGGATACAATGTGTGGATCCTGCTGAATTTGTATTATGGTATAATTTGGCTGCAGTTTTATGCCAGAAGATGGCAGTGTGTACCAGCTAATACCTCTAGAGCAATGTATGCGTTTATTTTTGTATTTATTTATTTATGTATTTATTTATGGGGTCAGTGTTAAGAAAAATCTCAAATGGGGAAAAATGGCCTTTGGAAGCTTATTATTACTGTATTTTTTATACTATTGTAACTGTGTGTTAGGGAAATGTAATGTAATAGGTTGGAAGGCTAGGAACTACAGGTGTAGGGTATATTTCCACTGTCACTTAGGGTGTGCTCCTCCTGTTGTAATTGGAAAGATATTTGTAATATTGATCACCAATATCAAAGTCTAAAATTTAATAAGAGAGCAGTGTGATGTTTTCTTTCTCTCTATTTACTAACATCACACTGAACAATCATGCTTAATTTCTAATTCACATGTAAAAGCATCCTTCTGATAAAGGTCATCCACTAGTTGGCAAGTTCAAGTTCACTACAGCAGAGAAAATGAATCCATTCCTCCTCTTAGAGCAGTGCTTCACAAACTTTTTCTCACATCCTCACTTCAAAAGGCTAAAAATGTTCATGGCTGAAACTCCACAGTTTTTATCAGTTATTAGCAATGAAAAAGGATTCAAGTTGAAGATTAGTCAAGTAAATATCAGCACAGTAGTGTCTGCAAACTTGTGTTTATCTCTCCTCCAACAATCATATTCACTCTCTTGGTATCACTCCATCTCTTTACTCCGACCCACCCAACAGCTTGATAGCCAGTCAACCTTTCTCATTTCTCTGTATTTACATCCTCAACTCCTCTCCTCATGTCTTAGTCCCTCCCACCAAAGATGTGAGCAGAGGAGGCGAGGAAGAGATATGAGGAGAGAGGAGTGGAGGCAGCAGGCATTTAACAAAATGAGACGGCCTCATTTTAAAGTGATGTCAGTTAAAAATGATGTGTGGCCCAGCTGGATCATATATTGTTTTGTTATAGCCAGACTTTTATGATCACAGATGCTACAGTACTCATGACATTTAGGGCTACTTTTAATTAGACTATTTGTTAAAAGAGTTGCCCTCCAGCGATGGTTTGCATATTCCAGCTGTGTGCTCACATCTCGTATACGCTGAAGGTAGAAACACTTCCTGAAGGATGCAACTGCGCACCCTCAATTATAGCACCTCTGGCAGGCCTCTTGTCTCCTCCAGATGCTTTATAGGAATTGAGACATCCTTCAGCATGGTGTAGTGATATTAATTCCCAGGTCACAGGCAGGAGGACAGAGGAGGCATAAATTAGAGAAATGACAAAACCCAGCTGTCTTACAGGAGTTACAGGAGAAATGTTGAATTGCCGATTGTCACCACAAGATGGCATTGTGGATTACTTACATCTTTGAGCCTACTGTTAAGTTTAGGTGGTTGTATTGGGCTTTGGCTGTTAATACCACTTTGCTGCGGATCTTCCCTTTGTTTAACTTTTTGGTAAATCCAGACATTTTATAAACTTCCTCCTTTTCATTTGCTATTTTAGCAGTGATGCAGCTATCCAGACTCAGTTATATCATTCTCATGTTGACAAGGTACAAACAGTATATGTACCAAACAGTGTATGGTAGCCCCTTCTAGTTGCTTGATCAGTAGTTGGGACTGTTGAGCTGTAATTGAGATGAAAAGCATTCTCATAGTTACCATATGACTTAGCTCTGTTTCTATAGCTATACATGAAGATTTATATTCATTAGCCCTTAGACAGGAAGCTGGATATAAAAGCAAAGATATCTATAGAAGGATCATCTCAGTGAGAGTGGCACTGAGTGATGAACCCTAAAGGCAACAGTTTGTTGTTTGGTTTGCCACTAAGCCATGCTTATGATAGCTCTGCTGTCATCAGAGGTTTAGGTGCGGTGACGGTGGCGCTGTTGCTGTTTTTGGATAATCCAGTCAGTGCTCTGTACTCTTGTCTTCACTTGTAATCGTACATGAGTACAAACAGGAGACTGGGTCAGGGATTGGCGCTTAATATTTCCAGTTATTGATCTGATGCTCTTTCTTTAGCAGCTGATGAAAAGGCGCAAAGAAAACAGAACAGCAACTTTTAGTTTTCATTGCAAAAAACTCTGTGCATGTTTTTTTTTTTTTTCTTTTCAAGTTAATTGATTTTATTTCATAAAGATACATTTTTGTATGAATGTGTATTTGTTAAAATCATGACTTAAAACATTGCTAAGTATATTGTTGGTCTGAAGAAGCTGAAGGTGATTTCAGAGAGGTTTGGAAAGACCAAAGCAAAGCAGTATTGATTTTGGTGCACTCAATTTCCTGAGTGATCTATCACCAATCAATTCTGCTGCTCCCTGAACCTTCAATCTCTGTATAGCCACAGTCCAAATTAGTTAGCTAGGTAACAGCAGATGGGGGGGATGGGAGGGAAGCAGCAATGTAGGAGACAGCACATCACACTAATCTAAAAGCAAGGTTTGGTTTGCTCAAGCACAATAGATTTTGTTTGTTGGATGATGGTCAGATATAACAGGAGGCAACACGCACTCATTCCATTTGACGTGAAACGAAAGCCCAATTCTTAGCCAGTAAAAACCGTAGTTCAGTATTTGCAGATTTTTCTGTTTTTTTCGAGATGCATTACAGATGGTGAAGGTTAAAAAAGATTCTTTAGGAAACTTTAGAAAATACTGGAAAGTGTGCAGTCGAGCTACTTCATACTGAGAATCTGAATAACTTTACTAGATTATTGATAATTTTATCTTGCTATTTGTTAAGATGTTGTCATGAAAAGTCTTGACCTTTTCAAGGACTTGTGCTTGATTAATGGTACTGCATTAAATCTGCGGCGTAGCTCCGTACTTTGTGCTGTAGCCTGACATGCACCTTTACAGAAATGTGACCACATGTTGCAGCAACGCAGACCTCAGCAACTGTGTTAGGTCTGCTTGGTAGTAATATGCAGTGTAAACACAGTGGAAACGTAATGTAACAGGCTGTAATTGTATCTAGCTTCGTCATTATGTTACTGAAATAGCTAATATTCTGCCAGTGTAGACATGTGGTGTTTTTCTCTTTTTCACAACTCTGAAAATCGTTGTATAGACTCAGTTGGGTCTGAAGTTCTTCTCTTCTTCCTGCGTTTCAATACAAGTAACGCTGGAGATCAAGATGTATTAACTCAAAGTCCACTTGTGATGACAGAGCAGTGCAAGCAGCAGTGTCACCCACTATGGTGGGGATTCAGTGCAGTACTATACATTACGCTTTGTTTAGTTCTGTCCTGTTTTGTTTGTTCTGTTTCTTTTTTTAATGCTTAGTTTATTTTTTAGCATTTCCACTGTTTATTGCTTATATTCTTTGTGTAGTTTAGTTGTGGTGGTTGGTATTACCAAGATATGCTGTCTCAAGCTTTGTTGATGGTCACCACCTTGATTGTTGCATTTGCCAATTGTGATGTCATCACAGTCCCATAACCATTTATACTGGCGCTTGAAGCACACTGGGCTTGCTGCAGTCTTCTTAAATGATGGATGTCACAACAGAGGAGGAAAAAAATTGCATCAGGGCTGGTTTAGGATCAGAAGAAATGAAAATAGGAGACAAAGTGATCATGGAGGTTTATCTTTTCCAGCTGTTGCGGCATCTCCCACTCTGTCGTCTTAGAATCTGTAAGCTAATATATCATTGAAGTGCCGGTAAAGACCAACCTGCTTGTACACTCTTGTCTCCAACTTGGCCGTGCCAGGTTTCAAAAGTTGATAGATCTTCGCAGAGCATAAATCGAGTGTAACTGCGATGATAGAGCAGCCGCCATATGTGCTGCCTCATGAATGCTCTAGTTAGGCAGTTCCCCCACCTCAACTGCATTCAGTATTTCTATAGTGCAAACATATCTGAAGTGGACTATTTCCTCCCATGTGCTCCATGGCATGGGCATCGAAATTGTCGAGAGCTCATGTGTGAAAATGGCTCAAGACTTTAGGGAGTATGGGGATGGGCACTTTAAAGCAAAAAATGCCATTTGATATGTGCTGGTAACTATTCAACTTTTCTTTGATGAATTCCCCCCCAACCTATACTGCTCAGAAACAGCACAGCCTTTTAGTAGCATGTTGTCATCCGTTTCTGTTGTTTAACGGTGGCTTCTGTGTGCATTCTGTTGTATGCTACCAGGTGCTGGTAAAAGGGGGGGAAATTTATATTTTAAGAAAAGAAATAGCCATCTAAACTATTCGTTTGATTAGTGCCTATCCCTAAGAGAGAGACCACTGTTTATTGGATATTATCTGCTCTAAAATAGAAACATATGGCTCTGCTGATGCTGCTGGCCAAAAACATCTTTAGTACCGCTGCTTCTGCCCACTGCTTTGCCTAAATTGGCTGAGATACTTACTGAATATGGCGGGAAATTTGTCGAGCTGTAGAGCTGAGCATGAGAGGTACAGATGACTCAGTCGGACTTCTGTGTCTGTTATTAGAATAACAGCCTTCCACCAGCCAACACAAACGCACTTATAACGTTGTGCTAGCTTTAAGGTAGAGGCTCTGTAGCAGGTGTGAGTTGTAAAGCTTTGTGACCCAGATATCAGTGAGTAATTTTTCCTTCCTCAACAGATGCTAAAGGATTTGATATGAAGAACCATTATTTCATGATGTATATGTTTTGTTTTTGTGAGAGCAAATGTGACTTTTAAGATCTTAAAGTAAGGACATCTTAAATAAATCTCTTCATCAATACCAAACACTTAGAGCTAACCAATGCTGAAAAGAATTCCCACCTTAGAGAGACTTTTCAGTTGTATTGATCAGTATGACAGTCTTCCTCAGTGCCAGTACTGATTTTGGCGACAATAGCGATGCCCATTTTTAGTCGGGTAAAAATTTTCAATATTTATATCCTCTTAGATATTTTTTCTGTATATGTAGTTTATTAGAGTTTGTGATTGAATGTGATTCAAGTGCAGACTTTCAGCCTGTTCCCTCATTACCTCATGAGAAATTAAGCAGGAAAAAAGGCCTGAAACTGAAGGCGTCTGCAGCAAAGGCCTGGAATAGCATCTCAAGGGAGGAAACGCAGCATTTGATGAAGTACATTGGTTCTAGCCTTCAGGCAGTCAGTGGCTGCAAAGGATTTTCATCCAAATATTAAAAACAATACATTAGTTTGTCCAGTTAGTTTTGAGCCTCTGAAAATTGGTGAGTATGAATAAAAATGTCTATAATTTCTAAACAGTTAATGCAGTTCTTTTGTTAAACCTCTTGAATTAAAGCTGAAAGGCTACGCTTCAATCACAGCCTGATTGTTTAATTTAAAATCCACTGTGGTGGTGTACAGAGGCAAAATTACAAAATCCTCTCACTATCCAAATACTTATGCATATGACTGTATTTTAAAGGCCACCCGGCTATATTTTGCAGCTCGTTTTAGTTTGGTTTTTTTGGTCACCCACGAACAGTCTCTCCACCATTGCTATGAAAGTTTGGTCGCTGCTAACCAGCCAACCTTGGTCCTTCAGGGCTTTTGTCTTCTCACTGGAAGACCGACCGCTATTGTGGTGTTCCTCAAAATCTGGTTTTACCGAGGCTGTAGAGCAGAGCATGAGCTATCGTCGCTTGCAGTTTTAGACAGTGGAGTTGTGAGTTCATCTGCAGGGTGAAGAAGTGATGGGAAAGGACTTTACTGGGCAGTCAATAATTGTCACAAATTATATTATTTACTAATTTAGTTAGGAAAGCGTGGGTGTGCCTCGTTTGCCATGCAGACATACATGTGTGCAGGCCCCCGGCTTTAACTACTGCCACAAATACAATGCAGTTCTGTGGGAAACACTGCTGATGTATCTGTGATAGGTCAATATCAGCTGAGACATCGGTCCGTCACTTTACAGGACTTCTCTATTACAGATGTTGAATATGTTAAAAACGCCTGCCGGGAAAAATACTTTTAGTTCTCTCCAGACATTAAAATAAACCCCGTGTAGTGGTGCACAGTATTAGTACAAAGTTTAAACATATTTACAGCAGAAGTAAAAGCCTTTTTCTCATCATCTTTTATTGCTGATGTGAGCTTCATTTCTGTCCTGTGATGTCTGGACTCGGAGCGCTGTGTTTTCTGCTAATCTGCCGCTGCTAATCCTTTTAATGCCAGGTTTCACTCCTCATTATTCAAACCTGCTGCTCACAAACCATCACAGGTTACGTAACTGGGAACGTGTGTGTATGTGTGTGAGAGACGGGGGCAGACAGATTTGGAAACTATTTTTGAAACAGGTTGCTTTTCCTGTCACTGTCACTGTCACTGGGTGTTACCTGCTCCAGTTCATTGTTTGATTTCTTTACTCTTCATTTACCTATAAGGATGTTAGATGACCATGCAGGTGTTTGTTTATTTACTGCATGTAGGTTTTGATTTTTCTTTACTGGTGTTTTATGGGTAAGAATTGACTGCAGTGCATTAGGCTGATTAAATTGTGCTATATGCATGTCGTCATGTGGCAGGACACTACAGTCAAAAATGTTTGTTTTTTGTTTATTTTGCTTCCATAACATGTCTCCTTTCAGACTAGTGGAAAAATAATGCCTTAAATACACCATTAGGTCTACTCTATTACATATTTATGAAAATTAATACCTCATTTGCATATTTACACAGAAAATTTAAGTAAACTTACAGTCCAAAAAAATTAATTACCTTAGTGTAAGTACTCAACTTGGAACACGTCGTGGTGTTGTCTATTACATGATCGTAAATTATGTTTTCCATTAAAATATATAGAATTTTAAAGTCTCGTCAGCAAAAAGTCTCAAGTTCAGTAGCACCTACATCCACCAGACCTTCCACTTTTATTGTGCTCTATATTCTGAAGGTTTTTCATAATATTGTTGATCTTTGTTTTTATTTGCTTGTTAACAATGACCATTTCCAAGTTGGGCTCAGGATCAGGATGTTTTCATAGCGAGTAATCCAAACCATGCAGCAAAATATTAATGACTAACCTTTTGTTGTGGATGGGCTCATCTCAGACATTCTCTCGGCTTCTCCCTGCCATATGATGGCATTAACTTTTATTGATGAGTTAACCCTCATCTTACTGCTTGTTTTTATTAGTCTAACCACAGCTCTGTAACACGAGGTAGCGGATCATTGTATGTCAGCTAGCCCAGCTTTACTAATCCTCTAAACATCACCAGTATTTTTTTAATCTTTGTTTACATCCAAGGGTATTTAGGTTTTTTTTTTTTTTGTTTTTTTTTCCTCCTTTTTTTAAGAGACATGACTGCTAACCACGTGACATTAACTTGTCCGCCTTTTTGGATGTATGACAGTTATGTTGACAGTGTAGTGTACAGTGTATAAAGCCCCGTTCGTGCCTAGAGGCCGGTCCGTGACCATCTGCCAACCACCAGTCAATAGGGGAAAAATATATATTACTTGACCTGTTGCTGGAGGTTGATGGCACTTGCTTTGAAATCACACATGCTAGAGACTAGTCAGTAACTCCTTGGCAACCTCTGGTGACTAGGGAAAAATGGGTATTCCTTGGCCGGTTGGCAGAAACCTCATAGTGATTGCTTTGGTTGCAAAAAGATTGCTGCAGTAGCCCGTAGTTTGCATGGAACATGTCAACTTGTCTACAAACACTCACCAGCTACTCTCCGAGCGGTAGTGAAACTGTGAAAAGTGTGACGCAAACAGGAAACGGAGACTGTTTGCCTTCAAAGTAAAAGTTACGTCTCTGCACTGCAGCCAACACGTTCCAAAAGGCACAACTTTTACTCTTTGTGGTTTGCGTTCCACTTTTTCCAGGATTTACTACCACTCACCAAGTTGTTGACGAGTGTTTACAGACAAGTTGGCGTCTTCCATGCAAACTACAGGCAACCGCAGCAATATTTTTGCAACAGATTTCACCCAGCGGCAGCCGGCAACTTAGGGAACCACTCGGCAACCCGTCAGGGAATACACACTTTTACATGGCGACCGGTGATTGTATCATGTCCAATTCGAGCTATGTGTGCATGACGTCACACGAGAAACTGTGTTTTTGTTTATTTAGGAATGCTTCTGACTTTTTCATGGATGCCTGGATGTTAAACTTTATTGTAACACCAAGGAGAACAGCCACACTGTTCATTTTATTGTAGCTGAAAGACTTTGGACCATTTATAACTCTGTTGTTTGTGTTTGGGAACTGAAGGAACATTTGGATCTAGAAATGGCTAATGATGTTTAATAGCAGTAAAAGTGACATAGCACAAGTCTGACATGATTTAAATCGGTCAGTGGAAAGGTCATTCAGAGTATAAAAATAAAACTGAATGCACCCTCAGTCTAACTATATTTGAAACACGTTTGTGCCTCTCTTCTCTTGATGTATGACTCACTGAGACAGTACTAATGCAGAGGTGGTGGATCTAGGCCATTCCAGTCTCTGTGTCTCTAGCTGACTCTCTCCCTCCTCCTCTGCCTTTGCCTTTCCCTCGTGTGTGACTTTAGTTTAGAGTGAGGACTTGCTGCTGTCAGCCCAAATGCTCCAATAGCACACCCTCTCTCACATATGTAAGCCAAAATGACCACTCATCATTCCTCCCTGCCTCTCTGAGTGACTCACTCAGTAGCTCTCTGTCATTCTCCATAGTCAGGGTGTCACTATGGAAAAACCACTGCCAGGGCTTACTGGTAAAGTCTGTGTGTGCTTTCCACTATCAAACTACAGCACAGCCAAAAGCCTTTACAATTCAACAATTCAATAGGCCTCTTTTTTTTCCATCACTGGGACACGCCAGGTCCTTTTATTAACATTTACAATTTGCATTGCCCCCTGAAACACAGCAGAAAAGAACTGGCTGCCATTCTTCTTCCTATAAGACATGTTTAAAAAAAAAAAAAAAAAGTGAACTAAACCAGAAACGGACCCAGTCTGTGTATTAGGGATGGACGAGTACAGATTAGAAGTAATCAAGGAGACAGACATTTGCAGTGGGGGAAATAAATCTTGGTGTCAGCATTTAGAGTAAACTCATAAAATTGCTCATATAAAGTATTACTACATCAGAAACAAGTTATGACAGGAAAGCTATCATTCAAAACTATGCTACTTCATTTTTAATGATTTTTATATAGTTTAATGTGAAGTTTGGCGTAATGGTGATGTTTTTTTTTTTTTATTTGTACTTGCATACAGCTCCGGAAAAAATTAAGAGACCACTCCAAAATTATCAGTTTTTCTGATTTTGCTATTCATAGGTATATGTTTGAGTAAAATGAACATTTTTGTTTTGTTCTATAAACTACTGACAACATAACTCCCAAATTTCAAATACAAATATTTTCATTTAGAGCATTTATTTGCAGAAAATGAAAAAATGGTCAAAATACCAAAAAAGCTCCAGTGTTTTCAGACCTGAAATAATGCAAAAAAAAACAAGTTCATATTCATTTTTAAACAACACATTACTAATGTTTTAACTTAGGAAGTGTTCAGAAATCAATATTTGGTGGAATAACCCTGATTTGTAATCAC
>VUQI01062274.1:24388-35482 GCA_015106735.1 Paratilapia polleni
GGGGTGACTGTGAGGAGGAGCAGAAGTCATTCAAAGGATTCATAGTCTGGAGGCTCATGTCTTGAGAGCAGAAGAGATGAGTGTAGTCACATATGGAGGCACAGGGGAACAGGGAGGGAGGCTGAAAGGTCTCAGAGAAAAGACTCCTGTAATGGATTTAATAGAGCCAACCCAACTGTATTTTACTGTTCTGTTCGCTACAGTTGCCTTGTTGAGGTGCTAAAAGGTGCTAAAAGTCCACATGACTCTCCTGAAGACAGTCTGTCACGCATAGCCATGAACATGAAAGTTCAATCTTTGCTGCAATTACAGGCCATGCTTCCAAACAGCAGCAGTTTACTGCTGAGTAGGTGCAAAGTGCTGTTACACAATACTTACCCAGTTTTCCAGCGCTTCATTTTAAAAAGTGGCAACGACTCAAATCTTCCTGGGTTTTAGTTCATTATGTTGGATGGAGACAACCTCATGTCACGTCAACATGGATGTGCAGTTAAATGCATACTGTAAAATCCTCAAACTGTGGCTTTTCTTTCCATCCACAGCAGAAAGAATGAGGCTTTTAAATGTAATTTCCTGTTTATGCTGTTTTGTTTATGTTTTAATATATAATCTCTTTATTCAGTGATCTATTAGAATGGCTTCTGTTTTTTTCCTAGATCTCCGTTAAGCTACAGTCACGAAAACTAAACACCTGAAGAACTGTTTTTTTTTTTTTAAGATTAAAAGCCTCTGATTACATCAAAGTTTATTATTTAGTTTTTTCCACTCAAGCTTTTATTTGTGAAACATCCACAGGAAGTGCTACAGTAGCTTAAGCGAGCTCAAAAACCTGCACAATTAGGTTCAAAGTCTATTCTTTTATTCTTAATGTCAAATGGCTGCCATGATAGAATTGTTAAATTGTAGAATTTATAATTTGGGAAATAAATGTTGATTTAATTCCTAACAAAAACCCTATCAAAATATGAAGTCTGTGGCAGGATTCACAGTGCTCAGGTCGTACACAGACTGACAAACAGAGATCTGCTTCTTCAGAAGGTTTAAGCTGATTAGGTATACATTTCCTTTACTTTAATTAATGGGTCTTGATTTTCTTGCCAAAAATTACTCAACATTCGTATTCATGCATTCAAAACTCTTATTTACTACAGTCACAAAATGATGATTTCTGTCAGAGCAAATATCATCCGGGGAAGTCATTTATTGACTTCCTATAGGCAAAAGACCAGCAATAATTGAAGCAGTAGGGGAAAAAAAAACAAAACAAACTTTTGTATCTTTAAAAATAAAACAAAAACAAAAAAACAATCACAATGTGGCTGCAGTTCAAATAATCAAGTTGATCACTTCATTATTCAGGATTATGATTGTAGTAATTGGACATACAGTACATACCCGTATCTGACTTCTCCACAGAGTCTCCAGACACTGATGCTGGTTTGGTGGGAAGTAGTGGCTCAGACTTTAGTTGTGTGGAAGGCACCTCTCCATTGTGTCTGTGGTTAACAGAGAAAAATTAAAGAGAAACAAAATAAGTTCACTTCAGAAAGTACTTCAACAGCTTCACTTTTGGCGCACTTGACTACTTTTCTCATGAATTCATCTTATTTATAAGTCAATAAAGACTCTGTGGTGTAGGACTCCACTCTACTTGGTGGTAAGCACTCACTGTGGAGGGGCCTGGGGAACTACACAGCTTCCAAGCACTTTTTTTTTTTAAATGTTTGCATTCACAAACATTCACTAACAGGAACTCCTGAGTGATGTAGTAGCTGCCTCAGTGGTTGGTAATGTCACCTGTTGTTGCAGCAAGTTGAGGGGAGTTGCTTGGAAAATAAAAATGTACAGTATATTTTCCCCTGACAAGCTGCATATCTGCTCAGTACTGATAGTTCATTTCTCTATGATTTCTTACATTTTTTTAAGCCTAATATTAAGAGCTGGGCAGCACGGTGGCGCAGTGGTTAGCACTGTTCCCTAACAGCAAGAAGGTCCTGAGTTTGAATCCACCATCTGGCCAGGGCCTTTCTGTGTGGAGTTTGCATGTTCTCCCCGTGTCTGCGTGGGTTCTCTCCGGGTACTCTGGCTTCCTCCCACAGTCCAAAGACATGCGGTTAGTGGGGTTAGATTAATTGGTAATTCTAAATTGGCCGTAGGTGTGAATGTGAGTGTGAATGGTTGTCTGTCTCTCTGTGTTGGCCCTGCGACAGACTGGCGACCTGTCCAGGGTGTACCCCGCCTCTTGCCCTATCATAGCTGGGATAGGCTCCAGCCCCCACCCGCGACCCTGAATAGGATAAGTGGAAGAAAATGGATGGATTAAGAGCTGTAAGGCCTGCATGGCTATTGTTTTACCAAATGTTACACTTTTTTTTTTTTTTTGTGGTTGCTGTTTCTTTATTCAATTGTTTACGCAGTCAGCGTACGCTTACATCTGGACTAATCACAGTACACACATCACTCAAAGTTTCTCTCATGCTCAGAAAAAAAAACAGGTACTAGAAGCAGGAGCTAAAAAGGGGGGCCTAAAACTGGAGTTCTACGAATTATGATGGTCTCTAGTTTCTGCAGTGCAGCCACAGCAAAAGAAGGTCATACCTCCAACAGATACTAGAACCATGAAAGCATTGGGGTTCTGGCTCATACAGCTGTGTATTTAAGGTCCCAGAATTAACGGTACATGTTGGAACAAAAACAAAGCATTGGAGTCCAAGTAACTCTCCATAAACCTGAACTGACAAACTGTGGTGAAGCATAGACCTAGGGAAAGGTAGAAAACAATTTTTAACGTTTCCTGGAGCAAAGCAGCTTCAATAATTGTGAGATGCTTGTAGTTTGAAACCACTAGGTTGGATTGGCCTTGCTCAGAAAGGTGACCAAAGGTCTCAAACACTCACTTTAGTTGAACTTTGGACTTCTTCTGCAGAGATGGGAGAGCCTACCAGAAAGACATCTCGACTAAGATGAGACACACTGCTTTGGACTTTGCATTTAAAAAACTCTGAGAGCGTACTGAAAAAGATTGTATGGTATGAAGAGACAAGCAGAAGTCTTGAGCCAGAACTTAAAGCACTATGTCTGTCAAACACCAGGCCATGCTCATAACCTGAATTTTACAATCCCCTATGCTGAAGCATGGTGGTGGTTCTTAACAGCAGGGACAGAGAGATGGTCCAAACAGAGGGAAGGATAAATACAACCAAAGACAGAAAGGTCTAGGGGCTGCTAATGAATCAGAAATGTGTCAGTCGATCTGGCCATTCTGTGGGTCAGTTCCTTTTCTTTCAGCCGACATATAAAACCGGGCTATCATATGGATTTGTTGGAACAGAGTGGCATGCAGCTATGCCTTCACATTTGAAACTGAGCTAATTATGCTGGACTTGCAGCTAACACATATTGAAATACAGCTACTTTTCCTGAAATAGAGCAAGGAGAAGACTTCAGAACCTACTTACTATACATTTTTTTAAATTAATTCATTCATTTTTTTTTTTAACCTTTATTTAACCAGGAAGTACCATTTAGATCAAATCTCTTTCACAAGGGAGACCTGGCCATGGCAGTAGCCATAGATTGTCCAAACTAAAAAAAAATAACAAAACAGCATATGTCCATATTTTGATCAAAACACGGTGGCTGAAGAGGTGTAGAGGTATCTAAATAGCATACGTACTTGAGGCTGGGCGAGGGAGCGAGAGGCTTGTCGGGCCTCTTTGGTGGGATCATTCCTGGTTTGGCTTTCCCTGGAGGGGGCACCGGCTTCTTGGGCGGGACTACAGGCGCCGCGGGTTTAGGTTTAAGATCTGGCGTGGGCTTGTCGACTGAAAAAGAGAGAACGGTTTAGGCCAATGTTAGAAAAAGGAAAAATGGAGCAAAAATAAAAAAAAATGGGCAGAGAAAAGAGGGTTAGGTTTAGGAGAAAGAAGATGATTTAGTAGCCAGCTGAGAAAGAATACTGAAGCTGAATAAACTCTTTTTTACCTTCATGCTATGCTGCCAACTCTACAATTACACACTGCAATTGAGGGTAAGTGATGGAAATTATCCTAAGCCTTGTTTTTGTGAGGAGCTAAAGGAAGCAGGACAAAATGGTGTTCAGCAGCCCGCCTGTTGATTCTGTCTGTCCTCAGATGAACTTTTAGCTGCTGAAGACAGATTTTTCTTTCTGAGTCACAGAAACTTTTAGAATGTCTTAAATGGATAAATTATATTTCATATTACTGCTAGACAGCTACCTGCATCTCTTTTCATGACATGTTTCACTTTTAATAACTAAGGACACTAAGGACAGGCTGTATCAGAGGAAAATTATCCAAGCTGACTGTAAAAATGTGAGGCTGTACGACACTGAGCCTCCATAACCGTCCACCGCCCTCAGACTCAACACTGTAAATGGGGAGCTTTGTTTGCCATTGAGCATGTCTAACCCAGTTAATTAAGCAGTAAAAATAAAACTGTGTGGGGACTTGTTACACATGGTCCATATATACATTTTCCCCCTGGTTTTAAGTTTTTCAACTTAAAACCAGAATAATTCAATGGTTAGATATAAATGTAATTACAAATTCAAAACGCTGACATTCTGCAAATCATAGCCTATCTTATGCTCTTCTTTTCTCGATTTATCAAAACAAACAAACAAACAAAAAAAAAACCCCAGCATGTAACAGAGAAGCTTTTCTTCAGAGTTTTCTGGTGGTCTGTCTCACGAACATCTGACAGAACAAATATTCTTCTATTTTAAACCCCCCAACCAGTGTAATGTGACCCCAGGCAGATTTTCTTCTGTTTTACATGTCTAATTACAGTTAATGTGTGCTGGGCACTTTTGAAACACTGGTGACCCCCAACTCAATACTGGGTCTGAATGCATCCTACTGGAGACATAGATGGAGCACTGAAACTGTGCTTGTAAGCCACAGTGTGTGACTTGGACCTAAACAACTTGGGCAAGACGTCAAGTTTGATGCATGTAGGCTGTACAGTGATATTATCCACTGACTCGGGGCCTAGACGCACAACCCAGCTATTTGTCATCATGCTGCACACCCACATCATACAAACAAACCTCTCCACTGTGTACTAGGGCTGTCCCAAATACCATTTTTGAAATCTTAAGTTTCTGTGGTCATCAGCAGTAAACAGTTGAAGCTTCACACTGGGTTTGGGTTGCAGGTCAGATACTGTCAGACAAAATCATGCACATGCATTAATCTTCAAAGCTGCACTATGTTCATTCAGAGAGAAAATTAGAAGGAACACAACATTTGTAACAGAGTGCATAAAGTGAGTGCTGCTAGGAGGAGGTTTACCTCACTCTGAACTGCAGCGAGAGTTTGTAACAACACGTTTATAATGGTGAACTAAAGCATGATTATCACTGCTGTGAATGAGAGTGGTAGCAGGGGCACAAGCTGGGAGTACATTCTGTAATTACCTCATATAAAGAAACTCAGCAGATTGGCTTGTGTCTGATTTTCTGACTGTGACATCTGACAAAAATCACCACACGTGTAGGTTTAAGATGATGGCTGTTCTGTGATTCTGGCTGTCTTTACCTGGAAAACGGTCACGCAGATTGAAAGTTAGAAGCAAGAGAACATCTCTTACTTTGTTCTCTCACATGGTGCACAGCCTCTGCTCAGCTGCAGGTGATACTCAGAGAAAAGCAGCAGGAGAACAATGGGAACACGGGCTCCACTGCAGAGCAGTACTGTACAGATTCTTTGCATGGCATTTTTTGAAGAAGAAAAACTCACTTAGGGGTGTGAATACTATTAATTCTAGATGACAGTCAGTAATTAGCACCAATGAGGTGAATTGAATCGTGATTATCACTGCTCATAGTGAGAGTCATGCACTCAAGCTAAAAATGGACATTGTGCTGAGTGGTGTGCCCAATAATTTGCATCACACTACGTTTTTTAAGCTTCTAACAGCTTTATGGTATATGATAGTATTATTGTTAATACTAATAGTTATTTTTGCATAAGTGGACCTCATCTCATCATGAAAAAGAAATGAAACACAAATAAAACCACACAGCCAAACCTATAAAAACTGCTCTTGGGGTCTGTTAAAAATATCTGGCACAAGGTTACAGAGTCAGTCCTGAACAGGCTGCCTGCTCTGCTTTCAGGTTAGCTGTAACACCACTTTTTGTTGTGCCATTTTAAACAAGTTAAACATCATTAATATTATCATTAATGTCTTTGAAACAATCTTTATTTGGACTTATTCTTCCAAACTCAGTGGCAGAAATGATCCTGAAGTTGGGAAAGACACCTGGTAGGATGGAGTAATTCTTTCATTCAGTATGACTTGAAATGAGTGACTGAGCCCATAAACTCATCACACAGGTCAGGGCAGAGGGCTGTTTTCCCACAGACGTCTATAGGACTGGGAGCCTTTTTGCAACCATCGGGGTCACCCTCTTGTTGGCCATTAGGTAGAATACTGATTTAAGGCACTTCACTGGTGGTGGCGTCACTTTTCAGACTCAGAAGCTACATCCATCTTTTACACTGTGTATGGCGTGGTGGAGCCCAGCCCACGTTGAAAGTCCAGCACAGAAGAAGCTTGAGCTGAATCCAATTTTTAAAAAACAGAAAAACTTTCAAACACACACAGTGCCTCAAGTTATTTTGGTGCATCTCTGCTCTCTTTACTTTATCCTCCATCTGTCTTTACTGTTGTTGAATACAGCACAGAGCTCCTCCCAGCGCGTAATACACTGTTATGATACCTGGTTAGCCATTATTCAGTGGTCGGCAGTGTAATTTAAAAATGTGCAATTATTAGCGTTACAAATTATCATGTGCTTTCATGAAGAGAGTTTGTTGTGGTTTATAACTGTTTTATATTCATTATTAGTTATAATGATTAATCTCATTATATTTTTGCATCTTATTAGAATAATAAGAGAAGACAAGAGCATACAGTTAATGCAGGTCCCCTTAAAAATGCTCCAAAACACTGTTAGAGGCCAATAATGTAATCTTGAAAATCCACACCGACTGTTTTTTTCTGTTCATAATGGTATTTGGAAAGTTCATATCATGCATGAAATTATGACAAACTAACCCCAAATTGTAACCTGATACCTAGCCAACGAACAAATATGCAATAACTGAATATCTAAGTACATCCGTATGGTGGGCACATGGCTCTTTCTCCTTAGCAGAACTGTGCAGTTAAGCATCATCTGCTGAAGAGCACACAGAGCACTGTTATTCTGCTCAGTCTGAGCAATTTCTGTTGCTATTGTTTTCCACAGATTTGTTGTCAGACTGATTAGAAAACAGTGATTTGATTGTTGCAAGTATCAGCTGTAATGTGTGATGGGATGTATTGACATTTGAAAGCAGGGACCACAGAGACGGCCAGAGGCAACAAACAGCGTTTTCTGGAGGACTTGTTAGCTTTTCGTCCATGACACAGCTACTGTGATGGATTCTTTCCTGTTTATCTGCTGGTTCCTTCACTATGAACTTCAATAAGCCTGTGCAATTCCTTTACCTCCCATTGAGGACCCCCTAGGACACAAGTGGAGGGAGGGGGAAAAAAAAAAGAAAAAAGGAATGAATATGCAGAGGCAGTGGGGTGAAGAAAAGGCAGCAAAAGAAGAAAGACAATAATGACAGAAAAAGAGAGATTAGTGGTGCTGGAACTTAGAGGGGAAAAAAAAGATCAGAGCCAGAGAAAGAAACAGAGTGAGTACACACATACATCTGCACTGTGAAAGACTACTAGGGGTGCCAACGTCTAACCCTACAGGAGAAAATTAGTGTGCAAAAGTTGCAGCGCTGCAAAAAAAAAACCAAAAAAAAACATGACAGCAAGAAGTGTTGCTGATTCTGCTGACCCCTTTATCTCACTGCTGATGGCATCCGCTCAGACACTGTTAAAATGTGTAAAAATAAGTTTAACACACATGAAAATGAAATTTCAGTGTCAGCATCTTATTACTACTAGCACTGCAGACAAAGCCCCTGAGCTCGATATATATAGAATACCATCAAAATGTTAATCATTTCTGATCACCTTTGGAACCACAGGAAGAGCTGTTAAATGGAGTGGAAAGAGAAAAATTACACGGTGACAATGTTTGTCTTCTTCTGCTCTAAACAGATCTGCTGTCACTTATTCAAATCATTTATTACCTAAGCATGTGATTGGCTCACAGAGAATTAAATCTTCATACTAAATCATATCAGCAGGATCACTAAAGAAAGAAAGAAAAAAAACAAACAAAAAACAATAAATGAATGAAATGAAACCATTTATATGGAGAACTGAAGTGCAGGCTTTGAGCTTTAATTCAATGGGCTGACCTAAAATACTGCATTAACTATAACTACAGCCATTTATACATATCCCCCTGATTTCAAATAAATAAAATGCTAATTTAAAAAAAAAAAAAAAAAAACTTCTCGAGAAACCTCTGCAAAGGTTTGCAACTTGTGATGAACCCTCTGTATTTGCTCTCCTCAAGTCTTTTCAATGACAGACTTGGACAATGCTGGGACTGGGTGATCAGTTGAATTTTAAAGTGAATTACTCTGGTATCCAACAATTCTGAAAACACAGTAATCAGGATAAAATTACTCTTCACCACAAAGCTCTCACTTCGCATCTTGTGTTATAAATCACTCTTCTCACATTTCTTTAAATGTGGTGTGCTTTCGCAGCTCCTTAAGAGCTCAAACACACTTGCTGTTTAGTTCAACTCAAGCCAAGATGACTAAAAGAAAGCCTTCAGTCAACAGGCTCTGTGTAGAGGAAGTAAAACAAGGTTTGTGTAGGTAAACCTGTAGAAGGTTATTAACCATTTCCTTTGTCTCTGGATCACTCGGGGTCTCTCAGTCTGATTGTGTTGTCGCCCGACCGTTCGCTCTCTGTTGCTCGCCCTGTGGCTGCCATGCAGGCTTGTGGCTTTCTGTGCCCCCGTCTGCTCCAGCAGTCATCCTGTGGCAGAGGCAGACTGCAGCGACTGGCAGCTGCACTTGTGAGACTGGGTTTGTGGTCAAAAAACACTGCTTAGTCAGGGCTCAGCTCCTTACCGAACGACCGTGTGTCCCCCACCACCTTCTTTATTTATTTTTTATTTGAATTAAAATTATATTCAAAGTTCAAGGAAAATCCCTGTAGAAGGACATGTTTTTTAACTTCAGTAACTGCATTATATTTGTCAAGTTGACAAATATTCTTGCCAAGTAATCAAGAATTAAAAAACAAAAATAATCATGATTATGAGCTCTGCTATAATTTATCATCCTTGAAATCGACCTCCTGAGGAATGTACTATGAAGTGAAATTAATGGGTTAGCAAGCTATGCTGAGCTTAATGTCAGTGTCATGAAGGAGTCATGAAGGAGGCTGTTTTTACCTGCTGAATCACCGTGGTAACTTATGCTGAAGACCTAACCTGGTCGGGAGCAGGTTATGTTCAGAGTTTCAGTTTAAAATCATTTGAAAGCTCCACATTTTCACCGAATCTTTTATTTGCAGCAATACTTTAAGTGCTATATAGATTCTCTGTTAAAGGAATACATTTTATATATGCAACTTGCTAAGCTGTACCTTACTAATATCATGAATGAAGCACAGCTTCATTGTCTCTGGAATTTCCATGCATTCTGTTGTTAATGCACAAAATGTAGTTTTTAAGTGTTTTTATGCTTGGTCCTAATGCTGCCAAGTCTCTTTAACACTGCTGGAATTGTAGCTAACAGAGCTCAGTTTAGAAAATTGATCAGTTACATTTGTAGGGTATTTATTGCCAAACAATTTCAATCAATAAAATTAATCGTGCTTTGATAGGGTGACAATCTAAAGCGATTCATACGTCTCCTTTGTTAGGCTATGGGAGAGTATCACACTTGAACACACTAAACAGACTTTAATATTTAAATGTATCACAAGTTTCAGAACTCTTATGTACAGCTGTCA
Organism: Paratilapia polleni; assembly: GCA_015106735.1. Lineage (NCBI taxonomy): Eukaryota > Metazoa > Chordata > Actinopteri > Cichliformes > Cichlidae > Paratilapia > Paratilapia polleni. The sequence goes on from VUQI01062274.1 coordinate 34,343, forward strand.
TGTTAGATATCAACAGCAGCACTGGTAAAATAAATATAACTATATAGATATATATTTTTTTCTAAGCTCGGTGTGCTTGTGATGATCAAACCACAAGATTAACAATCATATGCAGCATTAATTTCTGGTCGTATTTGGAGCACCAGTGTTGCATTTTACGGTTTTATAATCTTTAGACATCTTTACCACTCATTCATCTGATAATGTCTCTCAGTAGCCAGCACTCAATTAATCCATTTTGTGCAGAAGAAGAGCCAAATGGCGAGTCAGTTGCCCCTTTTATGTTTTTCAGAGCCTGAAGCAGAAAGCCTGGTTTAACAAATAAAGCTGATAACCACTGTTGTGATACCATGGAAAGGATTCGGTGATCATTCACCAATGTTGTCTTCTGTGGACGTTCACGTCTTCTAGCTCACCATTGTTCTTCATTTCTCAGAATGTACTAAACTACTGATGTCGCCATTCCTAATGTTCCCCCTCTCTCTCACTTTTTGATGGAGACGGAGAAAATAGAGAACTATGTATAAAAACGGCTACAATTCCCAAGCAGTTAATGCAATACTTTTGTTAAACCCCTCTAATTAAAGCGCAAAGTCTGCACTTCAGTCGCATGTTGACTGTTTTCATTTGAAATCTGGCAAACAGAGCCAAAATTATGAAAACTGTGTCAGTGTCCAAACATTTCCAGTCTGTTTAAACCCAACCTGCAGTCATTAAAGGAGGAAGGAAGATTTTTAAATATACAGCTCCGGAAAAAATTAAGAGACCACTGCAAAATTATCAGTTTCTCTGATTTTGCTATTTATAGGTATATGTTTGAGTAAAATAAACATTTTTGTTTTATTCTATAAACTTCTGACAACATAACTCCCAAATTCCAAATACAAATATTTTCATTTAGAGCATTTATTTGCAGAAAATGAAAAATGGTCAAAATACCAAAATAGCTCCAGTGTTTTCAGACCTCAAATAATGCAAAAAAAACAAGTTCATATTCATTTTTAAACAACACATTGCTGATGTTTTAACTTAGAAAGTGTTCAGAAATCAGTATTTGGTGGAATAACCCTGATTTCCAATCACAGCTTCCATGCGTCTTGGCATGCTCTCCACCAGTCTTTCACATTGCTGTTGGGTGAC
>VUQI01062275.1:10902-21132 GCA_015106735.1 Paratilapia polleni
CGATTCAGAGAGAACATGCGGCTAATCATGCCACTCCTGGTCCGATTAGGGAGGGGACCAGAGAAAACTACAGAGTCCGACATTGTTTTGGCAAAATTACACACCGACTCAATATTAATTTTAGTGACCTCCGATTGGCGTAACCGGGTGTCATTACTGCCGACGTGAATTATAATTTTACCAAATCTACGTTTATCCTTAGCCAGCAGTTTTAAATTTCCTTCAATGTCGCCTGCTCTGGCCCCTTATCTGCATCACCATTTTTATTTACTCGCTGAAACCGCCTGTGCTAACTCTAATGTTAAGATGTGTCAGCTGTGAGGAAAATGCTCCAAATCTTCTGTTGATGGCTGCAAGTCATCAAGCTGAACACAACAACAGGGAAATCCTGAGTTTTAGCCAGGGGCATTGCTAGGATCTTGAAATGTTGGGGGCAATCAGTGCAATTTGACTTCTTCTTCTTGTCAACATTTACATTCATGTAAAATGTTGATGAAGCAGTCATCTGTGAGACTGAATGCTGCCAGTATTTAGTTCAGTTTTTAACCTTTACCAGCCCTGCTCTCAGAGCTCTGCTTCTACGGTGCCATAATGTCTCCTCTGTTTTGTCTGCTGGACGCTCACCTCTTCTTCACCTTTCCTGCTCCTTTGGTGTATCATCAGTCTGCTGCACTCTTCATCTCCTCTGCTCTCTCCTTCTCTTCGCTCTCATGTCCTGGTTGGAAAAAGAAAACAGTCAGTGTGTGCCAATCAAACTCCATCCAGATCTATATGTATTGATGTGATGATCAGGTTATTAACACGATATTAATCATCCATCTATCGATCCATCCATTTTCTTCTAGGCAGCAGCCTAAGCAGAGAAACCCAGACCTCCCTCTCCCCAGCCACCTCCTCCAGCTCATCCGGGGGGACACCGAGGCGTTCCCAGGCCAGCTGAGAGATATAATCCCTCCCAGTGGGACGTGCCCTGAACTCCTCACCCAAGAGGCGCTCAGGAGGTATCCTTATCAGATGCCCGAGCCACCTCAACTGGCTCCTTTCTATGTGAAGGAGTAGCAGCTCTATTCTGAGGCCCTCCCGAATGACTGAGCTCCTCACCCTATCTGTAAGGGAGAGGCCAGCAACCCTTCAAAGAAAACTAATTTCCGCCTGCTTGTACCCGCGATCTCGTTCTTTCAGTCACTACCCAGAGCTCATGACCATAGGTGAGTGTGGGGACGTAGATGGACCGGTGCAGCGTCCGCATCACTGCAGACGAGGCCCCAATCCGTCTGTCAATCTCGCTCTCCCATCACCCCTCACTCGTGAACAAGACCCCGAGATACTTAAACTCCTCCAACTGGGGCAGCAACTCATCTCTGACCCGGAGACGGCACTCCACCCTTTTCCGGCTGAGAACCATGACCTCAGACTTGGAGGTGCTAATTCTCATTCCCGCCACTTCACACTCGGCTGCAAACCGCTCCAGTGCGAGCTGGAGGCCACCACCTGATGATGCCAACAGAACCACATCGTCCGCAAAAAGCAGAGATGGGATTGTGAGACGACTAAAGTGGAAGCCCTCTGCCAATTGGATCCGCCTAGAAATTCTGTCCATAAAAATTATGAACAGAATCGGTGACAAAGGGCAGCCCTGGCGAAGTCCAACACCCATCGGGAATGAGTCCGACCTATCCGGCAATGCGGACCAAGCTCTCAACGACTGTACAGAGACCGAATGGCCCGTAATAACGGGCCAGACACCCCATACTCCCGAAGCACCTCCCACAGGATACCCCGAGGGACGCGGTCGAATGCCTTCTCCAAGTCCACAAAACACATGTAGACTGGTTGGGCAAATTTCCCACGCCCACTCGAATAACCTCGAGAGGATAAAGGGCTGATCCAGCGTTCCACGACCAGGACGAAAACCACATTGTTCCTCCTGAATTCGAGGTTCGGCCAGGTGCCTGGTGCCCGAGCTCCCTCCCCAGGCCTGGCTCCAGGGTGGGGCCCCGGTAACCCTGTCCCGGGCGGGGTGATCTGGTCCCTTGATTTATTCTTATTCATAGGGGTCGTTGGAATCGCTCTTCGTCTGGCCCTCACCCAGGACCAATTTGCCATGGCAAAAGCCCCAGACAACATAGCCCCTGGGATCACTGGGACACACAAACCCCTCCACCATGGTAAGGTGGCGATTCGCAGAGGGGGTATTTGTAATATTCCTATCAAATCAGAAATCAAATACCTGGTAATTCATCTTATAAAGGACCAAAACCTAAGGCAGTCACTGAATGTGGAAAACAATCTAAAAAAATGTAAGGCAAAGTTATACTCTTGGCTCTGAAGATATTTGTCAGTTTTGGGCAGAATTTATCTAACAAAAATGGAAAATTTATCAAGATGTATCTATCCAACCTAGTCTAATGCCATTCCAGATCAATTAAAGTTATTAATCAAATAAATTATAATTTTATTTGGAGAAATAAGCCTCATTATATTAAAAAATCATATGGTCAAAGATATAAAGGCTGGAGGCCTGAAAATTGTTGATTTTGATTATCTTAATGGAATCTTAAAAATAAATTGGTTAAAATCCTGGATCAAACACAGCAACTCATTTTGGTACTGTATTCCAAATCACCTATTCAGCAAAGTTGGTGACCTAAAGTTTCTTCTTATGACAGACTTTGATGGTAACAAACTTTACAAGCAAACTTTATTATGTTGAAAGTTGTTCTTTGTTCATAACTTTTCACCTTACAGCACTATCATATGGAATAATCTGCATCAAAATCTTTGTCTATAAAGATTGGTTTTAGAGCAATACAACTCCAATTCCAAAAAAGTTGGGATATTGTGTAAAATGTAAATAAAAACAGAATGCAATGATTTTGAAATCTCATAAACCCATATTTTATTCACAATAGAACACAGAAAACATCAAATATGAAAGACCCTACAATATTAGACAGAAAACAGGGGGTGAGCAATTGTTGTGTTCACTGTTGTGAACAATTTAACAGGTTCAAAAGAATCTGTCTCATGGGCAAACTGTTCCATGGAAGACAAAACAAGAATGACATTTTACACAAATTTAATAAAAACTCAATTGACAGACTAAAAAAACAAAACGCATTGTAAAATCATGACATAAATGAAAATGTCATAAAATTATGATATTTATCCTTCTAAAGAATTACTCAGACTACGGTTTAATATTGATGATACGTGTTCATTTTGTGCAAACCAAATTGAAAGTACGGAGCATATATTTTTCTCATGTTGTGTAACACAGACGTTCTGGCTTGATGTTCTTAAATGGATAAAACCAAAATTTTCATCAATTCAATCATCAATTGTTTCTAGAGACAAACAAACTCATTTGGTTTTATTTTACAAAATAAAAGAGGAGAACTGTGTTGTAATGTCATTTAGTGTATAGCAGAAATGTTTATACATAAAAGCAGAATTATGAAATCATCCCCCAAATTTGTTATTTCCTTAAACAAATTTAAATTACATTTAAAATCTTTAGAAGTTCTTAAAGGAAGTAAGCCACAAAAATTAAGATATTCTACAACATTTTCCCACTGCATCGGATATCTGAGATAAAATGTTTATCCCCTTGTGTTTTTTTTCTTGTCTCAAATGTTTTTTTATCGTAATGATTTTTTCTCTTATTTAAAATTACACTTTGTTCAGAGAACGCTGGATACTGTTCACGGGTTTACCTCTGTGTGGAGGTTTACTCTGTTACTGTTCCCTTTGACAGATTCATTGTACCTTCTTGGACTTTTACAATGCTAAATCTGCCATTTTTGTTTGTACACTTGAAGTATTTAAATAAATAAATAAATTAAAAAACAAACTTCCACGTTCCCGCGGTGGTACGAGTTTCCAGTCGGACATAATTAGGGCAACACAAGTGGAGTCACGCCGTGGGTTCACGTGGGGGCATTATCGAGCTGGTATGGAGGTGAGTGGGTCTGTGGAGTTGTTGGATGTGCTGAAGTGATATATAAAGACTGGATGCTGGCTGTCGCTGTGCTTTAGTTGTGATCGAGCTGTGCCTGCAGACGGTTCCTCAAAACGGATTTCTGATACGAAGCACTGCCTGATAATTAGCTTCATTGTTGGTTTCAGCAGTGATCAGGAATGTGCAGGTTATTCTGCAGTCGAAATTATCCAAAAGTCATTGTCCTCATAGAAGATCTGTACCTCTGTCACATCTCCTGATGCTTGGTGTTTACTCACAGCTTAGCCTGTGATGTCGGCTGGAACAATTTCAGCTTAAGTCTTTTTAGTCAACTTTTTATTAAAACAGAATAGACTTTTTTACGTTATAGTGTGACACACAGTGTTTTAACCCAGCACCATTAATAGTTTCACAGGTCTGACTGCTTTCGTTTGGTAAGAAAGGTACATTTCAGAGCAGTAAAGGAGTGAACAACCCACTACAGAGCTTTTTCACAAACTATTTTCACACAGTTTTCTTGCTGTAGGAACCACTTGACAAAGAAACAAACAAACAAAACAAAAAAACCCCCAACAAAAACAAAAAAACAAAACTGATGTTGCCTGATAATTAATTCAGTAGCTTCAAAAATCCCTTCTACTGTTTTAAGTTAAGCATTACACTAATGGTGTTCTCTGGATTTGTTCTTCAGAATAAAAAACAAAAGATGCCAAAGAAAAGCAAAGCACAGAGTGTAAAGAGACGGAGCAGTGATCAAGAGCAGCTCCCACCTAAACAAAGCAGAGAGGAGCAGAGCAACAATCCATCACCTCTATGCTTCCAGAGCCCAGCCAGCCTATTTGAGAGCCTCATCCAGCCAATGGGGACAGAGCAGTTCTTCACAGAGTACTGGGAGAAGAAACCCCTGCATCTGCAGAGGTCTGATCCTGGCACAGCCTCGTACTATCAGTCTTTGTTTCAGCTGTCTAACCTGCGGAGCCTGTGTTCTCAGGGTCTCGAGTACTACAGGGACATCAACGTTGTTTGCTGTGTCAGTGGCAAGAAAAAAGTTCTGAACAAGGAGGGGCAAGTTAAGCACAGTGTTCTCACTAAGAACATGACTCAGAAAAAGGCCACCATCCAGTACCACCAGCCGCAGAGGTTCAAGGTAAGCATGCTGTTGCCAGAAAATCATGGCTCTGATCCCTTTGGACAAGTTGACATTACTGGTAATGTTAGTCCATCTGTTTACTTACAGGTTTTGTGTATGTACTGTGTGTTCTTGAGAATATGCTAAGGGTACCACTTGTATCTTTCTGCTTCTCCAACACAACAGAGATGTTTGTGTATGTAACAACTTTTGTTAAGGTGAAAGTCTACACTTCAGTCACATCTTGATTGTTTGATTTAAAATCCACTGTGATGGTAAACAGAGTCAAGATTCCAAAAATTGTGACATTTGATGACTTTTGATTTGAATACTTTTGGACTTAACTATATGTGTGTGTGTGTGTGTGTGTCTGTGTAGCTAGCTCTCAAGTAGTTCTCCTGTATGTTGTCAGGATGAGTTGTGGAGGATTCAGGAGAAGCTGGAGTGCTTCTTTGGAGCTTTGGTGGGCTCTAACATCTATATCACACCAGAGGAGTCACAGGGCCTTCCAGCTCACTATGATGATGTTGAGGTACAGAAATAACTTTATGATAAGACTCACAGCTACTTCAGATCCAGTACTGAAAGTGATGTACAGTCCAGGATACATGTCCCCAATCTCCATGGCACTCTTTGTACAGGTGTTTATTCTGCAGCTGGAGGGACAGAAACATTGGCGTCTTTACAGTCCTACTGTGCCACTGGCAGCAGGGTACAGCGTGGAGTCAGAGGAGCGCATTGGCAGCCCAACTCATGATATTATACTGAAGGTACAGCACCTTATCTACCTTAGAGTAGCTGTAGAGTGCAGTCCTGCAATAAAGTCTTCATTTATCAAAGTTTTAATGTTCAGTTTTTTTTTAAACACGTTTTAGAGAGGCCTTTATTCACCTGTATGATCAAATGTTGCTCAGTATAAGTGGGGTGGTCCCTGGCAGTGCTGTTCAGAGAACAAAAGAAATCGAGACTTGAAGTTAAGCGAAATCTAGTATGAGACTTGGTCATATCTTTTTTTAAAAACTAATCTTTATTTGACACAGGAGTGAAACTCTTAAAATGCAACAGCATCCTAGCATGTTTTTCAGTGGTGGGAGAAACCAGACCTTCAACAAAGAAACCTGTGGAATGGAATGGTAAATCAAAAGGGCTTTTCTACTCAAAGAAATAATCATCAGTACTCAAAGCGCTTTATACTACATGTCTCATTCATCCAATCACACACACATTTATACAAGCACTTTTTTTCTACACTTAAGTGCTTTTCTAACATTCACTCACATTCATACTCCAGTGAGCGCATCGGGAGCAATTTGTTGTTCAGTATCTTGCCCAAGGACACTTCGGCATGCAGACTGGGGTAATCAGGAATTGAACCACCAACCTTCCAATTAGTAGACAACCTGCTCTACCTCCTGAGCCACAGCCGCCCCCATGCTCTCCCTGTGGAAGCACAGGGATTAGATTTGAATGGTCATGAAGAGTTATTTCATGTGAATTTTGTTTTATGCCAGTCATCGGTTTTATTTATATGTACAGAGCTGTTAACCAAGATAAATGAGCCAAAGCTCTTTTTGATAATCAGTTTTTGAAGTATTAAATAGTTATGTGTTTCCAGTATGAGCAAGTCTTCTCTCTCCACAGACCGGAGATCTTCTGTACTTTCCCAGGGGAACCATCCATCAAGCCAACACTCCAGCAGGAGTGAGCCACTCCACTCACTTAACTCTCAGCACCTACCAGAGAATGTATGAACGCTCCTCTTCTCTGTAGCTTTCACTTTAACACTGTGTCTACATGAAGGCATAGCCTGAGCTACATGTTAGCAGGAATTAGAAGCATTAAAACATTGTACTTCCACATGCACAGTACACGTGGAGCATGTTCTGTTAAAAGGCCTTTGTAGATAGCTGAATTTATAAATGTAGTGGTGAATATGTTGTGTCAGATGAAGGCCTGTAATACTGCTGGGTTTTTACTTATTTTACTAGGTTTTGCCAAAGTACTGAAAGGAATAGAACAGAAATGGTATAAATGCAGATATTGTTTGCTTTGAAGCAGAAAGCAGAGGTCAGTAGAACAGAGGTCTATGCAGCACAGTAAAGTCAGTGCACATCATTAGGTTTTTAGCCAACAAGAAATAGAGGAACCGGTTTAGTTCTCATTTGCAAACAAAGCTCTAGACATTTCAACCAAAGATAAATTGTTTTTGGACTCAGATATTGATTTGAAGCAAGAAATTGATGCTAGTCCAATCTGAAGATGAACTGCATAGCTGCATCAGTTCTCAACACAGTGATTATTTCTGTAGTGCCCAATCAAAAGGGGTGTGCAAATGAGAACCAAACCAGTTCTGTGTTGATGAAAAAACCCCATGTGATGTAGCTAATAAATCACATACTCTCCTACTGTCCTCTGCCTGTTCTAACCTCAGGTCATGGGGAGATTTGCTCCTGGACATATTTCCCAGCTTTCTGTTTGACAGCAGCAGGAGTCAAGTCAGCCTCAGAGAAGGAATCCCCAGGGGACTCTTGCTGGTAATTATGACCACCTGTCTGATGTGCAGCCATCTATGTTCCCGCAACATCTAAATCAGAACAGATACTGACATATGTTTTTGCTGTATATGACTTCAGACTGGAGAACAAAAAATCTATGACATTGTTTTCCAGTATTTATAACACTACAATACTTAGTGACAAACTGCAGTGTAGTTTTGATTCTGTGGACTTTTGTAGAGGAACGTTGTGATAAATGGGTCCTTATGAAATGGACTAGCTCTCTTCTAGTCTTACTGACCCTTAAAAGTACTTTACACTATATGTCACATTCACCTAATTGGACACACATTCACATAGTGTTTTATTTATTGCACTTAAACAGCTTTATCTATCGCTCACTGACACCTGTGGCCAAATTGGAATCACCAATTCACCTACACAGGAAACCCTCGGGAAGGTTCAAATCCAGAACCTTCTTGAAGCAATGTGCTAACCACTGCACTGCCATGCTGTCCAGAAATTGTGTCGTGATGTATGTTATACCTGGAATTCTACCAGCATGGGTACCAGGGTAGCATGCTACAGTTTTCTGCTGACTGCTGTATCCTGTGTATTGTGTGTCTCGGTCAGCTGCATTTAATCACTTGGCACTGTGATCAGGACTCTGTGGGAGGGGGTAGGAGGGGACAGCCTTCTTTGATAAACTACTACTACCCGCTTTGAATTTTAATTTAAATCCAGACATGAGAAGAAAGTATAACCACTGTACATTTTGTTTGTCTGGTGACTCACTGTACCAGCAGAGAGTAGTGGTATAATTCCCTATTGGTAAAGAAATGTCTTTTTTTAACCATTGCTTCAAAAGTTTTTAAAGATTTCTATATTAAAACTAAGCAGACAGGGCGAAATATAATAATGAACTAACTCAGAGTTTGTAAAGGCATTTTTTTTTCTCTCCAATAGCAGTCACTAACATAACCTCTTTTGTTTGAGATCTGTGAGCCTGACTACAGCAGCTACAGTAACTAGCAAAAAGGCAGCATTGTGATTGTGACATCCACAATGTTCTAATGCCAGAAAAAAGTAAGTAAAATGTTAGTTATATAGCAGCTTTCACGATAAACATCACCAAGTGTTTCACAACAAAATGCTAGAACGTAAAAACAAAGTTACCCAAAGGCAAGTTTAAAAAGATGAGTTTTAAACTGTTTTTTAAAAGAGACCACAGAGTCCTCAGATCTCAGGCTGAGAGGGAGAGAGTTCCAGAGTCTGAGGGCCACTGTTACAAAAGCTCTGTCTCCATTAGTTCTCAGCCTTGTATGATGCACAGCCAACAGGCCCTGATCACAAGACTTCAGGGACCTGCTGGGGACATTTGGATGTAAAAGTTCTCTGATCAAAGCTGGTGCTTGTCCATGCAGAGCTCTAAAAGTCAAAACCAGAATCTTAAAGTGGACTCTGAAGTTAATGGGGAGCCAGTGCAACTGAATCAGCAACAGTGTGACATGTGAGTACTTAGAAGACTTAGTTAGAAGCCTCGCAGCAGCGTTCTGAACAACCTGCAGATGTTCCAAGCAGGTTTTGTTAAGACAAGAGAACAATGAGTTACAATAATCCAGACGTGATGAAATAAAAGCATAAATAACAAAAATAATTTCCAGTTCACAGTGTGACAAAATGGAACTCAACTTGGCAATATTTCTTAGGTGATAGAAGCAAGAGCGAACCAGAGATTTAACCTGAGCATTAGCATTAAATTTAGCAAATTTGGCAAGGGGACCAAGAGTTTCCATCACCTTAGACACAAATCTGTCAGGGCACAAACAAGGACTTCTGTTTTTCTCTTCAAGTTGGAGAAAATTGTCTGCCATCCAATTTTTAAGAGAGTCTAAGCACCTGTACAAGATCTGTAGCTTAGAAACATCTTGGGACTTAAAAGAGATATACAGCTGAATGTTAACTGCATGGCAGTGAAAAGAAATGTCCTCAAAGTGCTCAAAATGTGTTGAAGAGGGAGCAGGTATAACAGAAACAGTAAGGGCCCCAAAACAGAACCTTGTGGCACACCGTAGGCAAGAGAAGTGGAAGAGGACCTGTACTTAGAAGCAGCCACAGAAAAGGATTGTTCAGACAGATATGAAGAGAACTACTCCAAAGCAGACCCTAATATACCCACCCAGTATCTCAGCCTATTGAGCATAATGTGATGGTCAACAGCGTCAAAGGCAGAAGTCAAATCCAGCATCAACAAAACAGAACATTCTCCTGCATCACATTGGATCAAGATGTCACTGGAGACTCTAAGAAGAGCTTTCAGTGGAATGATCTCTACAAAAGCCAGACTGAAAATTATCAAGAATGCTGTATTTGTCCAAAACAGCTATAAGCTGCTTAACCACAACCTTTTCTAAAATCTTAGCAATAAACTGTAATTTTGAGATTGGTCTGGAGCTGCTAAGAAGAGGAGGGTCCAGCCTGGGTTTTTTTAAGAGTGGGTGGATGACAGCATTCTTAAAATAAGCAGAGACTTGACCAGAGACCAGTGAAGCATTGATTATAGTGAGCACACAGGGACCAATAGACTGAAAGACATTTTTGAACAAAGATGCAGGTAAAATGTTGAGAGAGCAGGAGGATGTTGG
>VUQI01062276.1:0-12503 GCA_015106735.1 Paratilapia polleni
AGGTGTTCTGTGAGAGGAGTGGCGTCCAGGCTCCACCCAAAAGGTGGAGTAATACCAGGCCTTCGGGGAGGTTAGAAACTCCAGAAGGCAAAACCAGCTGGGCTATGACAATGTGTATAGTATCCAAGCAACTGGAAAAATGGTTGGAGTTTTGAAAAATGGGCATTTTGATCAACAGTTTCAAGTTTTGAAAAAGAATTACACAGAGATTTTGAAACTGGTGCCAAAGTGATTGTAAAAAAAAAACTGTAAAAATCATTTTTATGGTTTGGCTTTTTTCACCCGCTAATGTCTTGCTGAAATGTTGACCTGTTTTTTTAATGTGTGAGATAGCATGTGTACTTGTTCTCCTGTTTGTTGAAATTGTTTTTTTTTTTCCACTGATGCTTTTAATTTTTTAAATTTGTTTCTTTTTATTGTTTAGCACTTTGTAACTTTTTTTCAAAAGTGCTATATAGTAAACAGAAATAGATAAATAAAGTGAAAGTGAACTTTGATGTCAAAGGTATAACTACGGATCATGGATTGCCAAAATGTATTCAACACTCATATGTATTTATCAGTATATTCTCACTTTCATTCCACATATTCAGGATTCGTGCCATATATTTCGAGTTTCGCTCCATGTATACAAATTGTCATTTCCATAAATTCAACTTTCATTTCACATGTTTAAACTTATATATAAAATACTTGTTCTTCAGTTTGTGTACTGAAGCACAGAAGCTGAAGAATGACACCAATAACAAAAAGTGTAACTGGGATATTTTCTTTGTAGTTATATGGGTTTAAAAGAAGCACTGCCTAAAAGCCTGTTATTGTTTCGGCAGAAGGTGCAGCAGTGAAAAGTTTGAACACTGTGATCTCTTCTGGCCATTTGCTGAACTACACAACACAAGTTTTTTTTAGACTGCACACCACAGATCAGTGGCACAGATTGTCTGCCCCCTGCTGGGCTGGTAAAAGCCCTTTTGCTATATAAAGCTCAGGAATAACTAAAAAAAAAGAAATACCAAAGAATGTGGAAAAAGTCACTCATCTAATTCCAGAACAGAGTTAGGGGTTCTTCACTTCACACAAAAAGTTTCTCAAACAAAGAAAAATGTGTGTGTGTGTGTGTGTGTGGGGGGGGGGGGGGGGGGGGGGGGGGGGGGGTCATGTTTGCATAGACATGGGTAATATATCTGACTTCTGGTGTTTCAGGTGTTTCAGCTTATCTCTGCAAATAACTGTCTCTGCCAAAATGGGTTATGAGTTGCAAGAACAAGGCAGCCACAGAACACTAGGAAAAAAGAAATTGTGTATAATTTCCATTCATGGAGCAGCTTCTTTTTATTTCGAAGGCGTTGTTTACTGCAAATTGATTACAACAGATTTTAGCAAGAGTTTTATCACAAGACTGTCATAATACCGGGCTGAGGTAGGACTCACTTTAAGGACACTGAATCAGAGTTAACAGGTTTATTGTCACAAGCTGGTAGAATGTGCAAGAACAGAGAATCAACAGAGAGAACAGGCTGTGGGATTCTGGGGCCGGGTCCACAGGAGAATCCATGGGCACACACACATAAACACGATAACACCCCTCAGTCTCCGGAGGGGAGTCCAAAGCTCCAAGGGTAGTCGTAGCTGATGCAACGATCTGGCAGCGACTGAGGAAATCCTTCAGCCTTAAGAAGGGCAGTAGGTGATGGCGGAGTGCGCCACAGGTGAGATCATCACCTAACTGCTCCCAGGTGCGGACCCAGCCCTGAAAACAAGCAGAGGACAAACAGACACACCCACACACACAGGCAAGAGGAAAGATAGAGCGAGAGAGGGAGAGACAGAAAGAGCAGGCAGGCCAGGCCAGGAGGACTGGGGGTCATGACAAAAACAAGCAGAAGACAAAACCAAAACTCAGCAAGGCATTGTTTTGTTTTATCTTTTTCCTCCTGCTTTTCTCCAAGAAATGCCTCTCTACTGCCACCATATGTTTTGTTACTGATGTGATTCCTAAAAAGCTATATTTTCCTTACATCATCCTCACATGAACAAGAGAATCTCCTTGTCACACTTCCAGCTAACCTCTAGCCCAACTACAGTTTATTCAGCCCAGTCACAGTCCTATAAGGAACAACTAGCCAATAGGGTTGCAGCCAAGTTCTTCTCCATTCTTCTTCTTCTTAATATTATTATTTTATTTTATTTTTTTTTAATTATTATTATTCTTGGGTAAAGAGATTAGCTATGCATTTTTCACAATTCAAAATGTGCTCCTCTTTTCTGTCTTCTCTTTCCCTCACCCCTCACACCACTCGTGGTAGATGGCTGCAAATTCATGAACCTGGTTTCTTTAAAAGGGTTTCTTCCTCCCCACTGTTGTCAAGTGGTTGCTAATAGGGGACTGTGATCGTTTGTCCAATACTGTAAGGTTTTTACCTTACAATATACAATGCTTTGGGATGACTGCTCTTATGAACTGGTATTATATAAAAAATGTGAAAATGAAAATAATCTTTACTAATCCTATACTGCACCTTGGTGAAGCTCCTCATTGTCTGAAAGAACTGCTTTAGCTAAAGCCCTCATCAAAGCCACCCTCCCTTTAAGCCACCCTTCTTTTCTTTGGCTGCCCTTTGCAAACAGAAAATTTGAACAGCGGGTAGGTGGGGCTACAACCAAGGCTGTGTGCCTGAGATGACCATAATAGGGATATCCACACTCTGTGGCATCATACAAAAAACAAAACTGTGAAACTGAGCATTTAGAGGAGTCTGAAACCTGAGCTTTTGCTTCACAAGCATTACTTGTACATAGACTGACATTATTTGAAACTTTGGCCATGTTTAATATGAGCAACAAACAGTAACACAGTAGATATATGAATGAAAATAAGTAAAAACAGAATAGGTCTCCTTCAGATATCCAGTACAATCCAGTACAAAAAAGCAACACTTGTAACAAATTCACACAATCCAAATCACTTGAAATTCCACAACATTTGGATCTTGCAGGTGGCATGAGGGTGGCCTAAGACAATAAAATCAATCCAGAGGCCTGTGATGCAAAGGTCTATCTCACCCTCTACCTCTTCCCCCTTTTCTGCTGTCACATTTTGTCCAGCAAATGGCAAAGTAATGCAGGGCATAATTGGTTAAGAAAACCTGTGAAAAAAGAGTGAAAACAAAGCAAAAAAACATGAAAAGTTCAAAGGGTTTTATGCTCCCAAAATCAATATTAGTATTGGCCTCAAACATCCACTGTCAGTCAGACTCTGGGAGGCAAATCCAACTCAAACAGGTATATTCTTTTGTGGCCCAGTAGCTAAGGGAAAGCGTGGGGTTGGGTCATATATCTGCTCTGGCTACAGGCAGTCTTCCTTGGGAGTACAAACCAAAAACAAGGAAACACGGATTGGGGGAAGTAGGCCCGGCAAAGATTTTCTCCAACAATACAGGGAGTTCAAAGCAAAACAAGTGGCAGAGCAAATATCCCATATCCCAGGATCCCCATCCTGAGCTTTTAGCTTGAGGCAAAAGCAGCACTGAGTTCTGGGGGAACTGTAGAGCTTTATTGATCTGAATGTTCCTTAAAGGTTGCACTGTCTCACATCTGCCTTCCCTGCAGACAAACAAGGAGAGACAGAGAGACTTCCAGGAGGACCCTCCATAAAGCATTGCAGCCAAAAGCATTTTGGAGGTATCTTTTAATTTCATGCACGACAGCTCTCACATTTGTTTCCCTCCCTTCTCCGTTTGTGTCTTTTTTCCTTCCTGTAATGTTAACACACACAGAGAGAGAGAGAGAGAGAGAGAGAGAGAGAGAGAGACCCCCACCTTTTTCCTCTGTCTTTCCCTCTCCAGGGTTTGTATTCAAATGACACTGCATCTTGAACCATCCGGATGGGACCGAGGCACGGAAACAATGTTCATTTTGAACTTTTCCTTTTTAAGCCGGGCACTTCGGTCTTATGCAAGCAATTTATTCTGCAGTGCTGATACAGCTGAATGATGCTGTACCAGCTCATACACAGAAATTACAGGGCTTTTGAAATGTGGCCCTTCTAATTTATTACATTAAATGTCATGGTAATAACCCTCTCTTATGGTCTCTCCTGAGTTATACTCTCAGTAGCCTTTTGAGAATCAAAGCTGAAGTGTCTGCAGAGCTACGGACATCAGGTGAGAAGGGTGGGGTGGGGACTGGTGGAGAAAGGTCCTGAGGGTGTGTGGGTGGGCGATTAGAGGAAGAAAAACAAGGAATTAAGCATAGAGAGTTTGGCTGGAAATTTAAGTCAAACCTTTTGACCTGGAGAGCTGCCACATCAGCTTCAGTTCAATCCCTAGTCAGTGGAGCCGGCAGGCTGACGAGGTTGCTAGGGGTTATGATGAAAGATGAGGACGTGTACTATGAAAGATATGCTTGACCCCTAACCCTGGTAAGTTAGAGAACAAGAGCCTGCTCAACAGGTTTGAGATGCTTCCAAGGTCTAAGTGTCTTGAAATTGAAGGAAAGTGGAGGTGACTCCTCTCTGCTGTGTTTCACAAAACTCTGTAACTGGATCCTCATTAGCAAAGCTTGTTAAGAGACTTAATTAATCCAATATGGCTGCACTGATTGCTCCATACAAGGGTGAGCCTCAACTCCAGTTTCACTGTGCTTACTGAAACCAGCGCACTGCTCATGGTAGTTGCTCGCTTTAGGTGCCCTTTCCATTTGCCTATAAAGCTCATGCTAAGGGACCTCCCTCCTCTGACTGCCTATCAAATTCTGCTTAAGGACCCTCTTCCACTGTGCCTGTCAAATTCTATTTTGATTGTCACTCCAGCACCCTGGCTTAAACGCTTCAACAGATCCACATCCTGATCCCAACAATCTGCTTGTCACATGATGCCACAACCAGAATGTAGTTCCTCTTTATCTCCTTCTCTGTCTGCCATGAAAACAGATAGTAGGGGTTGTACATTTAATAAACCACATAGCCGCGGCACTCTATCAGCCACTAATCCCATGGCTCATTTTGCTCACCCAATCTGTCTGCTGTACTCTGTGCAGGTCAGTCTCAGGCTCCTTCCAGCTTCCCTTTCACTCCCTTCCACCTCTTGCGGCCTCTCTGTAATAAAGCCTCTAGCCCACAGTGTGAGGCCTCATAGCCACAGCACCGACTATGAGGGTAATTGCGCTGGTGTTCTCCAAACGTTTCAATTCCCTTAATTATTAACGAGTGTTATTGTAAAATATGGATTATTAGCTCCCCACCACAACGCTGAGAGGCCAGATGTGACCGTGTGATGCTGGCTAATGGGAAGAACAGGTGAGGGGAAGTAGACCTGTTGGGGTAATGAGCTGAGGGATATAAATTAGGACAAATGTATGGAGATATGGAGGAAAAAGAGGTTAAAAGGAAAAATGGGGTTTTGGCGAGGGTGCAGGAAGTTGAGGCAAGCTGCCAAGGCTGCCCCAACTCTGTATAATCACTCGTCTGTTCGGCCATGCACTCCCTATCCTAAAAACTGAGTAACACAGCAAAATCCCTCACAAATCACGGCATCAAATTTCTCCTTTTTATTCAGATTTGAGGGGAAACTTCATCAGAATGAGTATGCATGCATGGTTCTTTTCACCAGCACCTTCATCTTTTGATACAAAGATTTCAGGGCTGAATGAGGGACTAACTGAGTGGGTCAACTGCGATGCAAGATGGCATGTGGCATGCAAAGCCCTTGTCATTAAATCATTATAAAACGCTGAATATGGATCTGTGCCATTTAATTCACAAGAGGAGGGATGCTTGCAGAGACGTTAATTGAATACAGTTCATGCTGATTGCAAATATGACTGAGTCTCTAAAGAGAAATGAGCACTTCGTGGGTATGCGTTTGTGTGTTGGTTAATTGAGTTGTCTGCATTTTGCATCTTTGTCTTATCATCCAGTGTTTAGATGGATGTCTGCATGCACAAACTTTCTTCCTCTAAATTTGGCTAAAATCAGAACTGTTTTGAGTGGTTACACGTAAGAATCCGGTTCTCATGTTATCCTCTGTCCAACCATTTTAATCTTTCTGTCCAAACCTTAGACTGGCTCTTAAATTTCAGATTAAATATTGAAGTCTTCAATATTTTACTACTTTACTACATACATTATGTAATTTGTTGAGAATTGTCAGTGGAAACCGAACTCATCAACCCTTTGAGGGCTGGACTCAAAATCACACCAAAAATCAAAGTTAAAAATTGTTCAACTGCTCTCTTCATTTTTGGAGGAGTATATTTTCTTATTGATTAAAGATCAATTCACATAGCATGATATGAAGGGATAAAAGACACACGATAAAAGTATATTTCGTGTGTGACTTCTGTGCATTTTAACCACTGGGATTGAGTTGAAGGTAAAGCATGAAACAACACAGGAAAAGCAAAACGATGTGTGGTGATCACACAAGAAATGACTGTGTTATTCTGAAGCCATTTGTTATTGTGATTTGTAGACTCCAGATTCTGCAGGACTGGCTAAAACCAGCATTCTCAAAGTGTGCGGTTAAGTTCATATCTACCCCTTTATATGGAATTTTCATGTATTTGGCATACCAATATGGAAACCTTATGACAGATGAACTGTAAGCTAAAAATGCACAGAGGAGACTTGAAATGGAACATCTTTTATTTTATGAAACTGTCCTTGTTTAGCATGTGGCTAAAATGCAACCTAACCCAAACCATACCTCTAAGTGGTTTGCTGGTGGTTTTAAGAGCAAGGTTATTCTGCTTAAATAAAACAAAACTGAAAACTAAAAGTAGGTGTGAAAAAACATTTTTATTACGACTAAAATAAAAAAGACTTTAAAAAATGAATAAAATAAAAACAAAAAAACCAACAAAAATGCCTTCAAAAAGCTCTGTGTTTAGATTGTAATATCTATCCTGAACTTCTGAAAAATTAGCAGTGAAACTGATAAAAAAAAAACTAGCAATAATTAAACATTAAACAATAAACATTAAAGTGAAATGAGTAAACCCATGCTGGAAACTCTCTGAAATTAAACTGAACTATAAAAAAAGAAAAACTCAAATTGACATAAAAATAAAAACTGATTAGAAAATACCTTTATAATAACTTTGGTTAAGAGGTTAAAAATATATAGTTACCTTTATGTCTTAATTTGGTTGAAAAATGAAAGTTGACAAGTTGTCTTTTCTTAATAAGAGCTCTAAAAGACATCTGATACCATCCAATAATACTAAAACTGGTTAAATATGGTTCAAAAGGGAAGCAGATGTGTAGCTCACACCTAGCAGTTATTTCAAAAGTGAAACACATCTTTTATTTATTTATTTTTTAAATTGATTTGAATGAGATTTTATTTGGTGTAAAATCATGAAAACCTATTGGTCCCATATGCTAGAGTAGCATGGGAGTTCAGTGTTTAGCGCTGCTGCCACGCAGCAAGGAGGTTCTGGGTCCAGCTGCTTGTCGGAGGAGTTTGCAGAGATATTGAAGAGTATTCTTTCACTCTTGAACCACATTCAGATGGAAAGGGACATTTTTTTTCTCGAAATCATTTCAACCACCTGAGAAGATGGCTTTTCACCTTTTACTTTTTAACCAAATTTTGATATTGTCTAGAGATTCAAAGTCTTTTTTCCAGACATTCTTGCTGGGAACACTAAAGCATCCTCACTTTATGTCAGACCATGATATCGCAGCATAGGATGGGAACAAGGGAGCATTTCTCTCAAACGTCAACTCTTCTGTTGAACCCACATAGCTATTTACTGTATGTATATATGTATGTATATATTTGAGCCTGTATGTATAATTTTGACCCTGTGTGGATTAGAGAAAATCCAAAATAATTTCAAACCTGTGCACCCAGTTCTTGTTTTTTAAAGTTTTAAAGATGTATGCTGTATAATCATTCCACCCTGAAAAAAGAACAGTTCAAAGAAATCATTAAAAGCCCAAAATTACCATGATATTCATGCCCATGTGTGTGTGTGTGTATATATATATATATATATATATATATATATATATATATATAGAGAGAGAGAGAGAGAGAGAGAGAGAGAGAGAGAGAGAGAGAGTTGGGCTAAAAGACTAGTACAAAAATATTAGTTAGCAACATAAACCACCTTTCTGTGAACAGAAACATTATTATTTTTTTACTTACAAAGAGTTTACTTTGCCAGAAAACATCTAAAAGAGCCTGTACAGGTCTGAAAAAATACACCAGTAAGATCAAATAAAATGTGGACATATGAAACCTTCTACCAGAATGATAGGAAAAGAAACGTATGGCGAAGGAAAGCTCATGATCTGAAGCATACCACATCATCTGTTAAACACGGTGTTATGGCATGAATGATGTTTATTGATGATTCTGATAGAACTAGCAGGATGAATTCTGAAGTGTACATGGCTATACTCTCCATTTATCCTATGGAAGCTTTATTTATAACTAGTGAATTACAGACGATTAATGTGCACATACAGTATGTGAGTACATGTCTAAGTGAAGGCATATAAACAATATTCAGAATGGCATCTTTCCTTTCTTCTGCTGATCCCTGATTTTTATTTAAATTCAGTTTCTCACCACAAAGGGTTGACCTGATGAGCCAGGTCAAAGCTTGAGGTTCTCCTTGTTGTTCCTAGATCTGGGAGTGTAAGTGGAAATAACAGAGCTTTCATTGTCGAGGCTCTCGGACACTAGGATGATATGCTGGAGTAGCTCAGATTTTCTACTTTAGTGTTAACTTTCAGGTCCCCTGTTAAGATTTATTCCCATAGCGAGACATTTTCGTGATCACAGCCTTCACCCTGCTCGTGTCAGCAGGTATACTCGATTTTACTTTGACTTGATTTTACTGTCTGCCTGGGTATTTTATATCATTTTCTGTTTGCTATTTTCTCACAAGTGTCCACATTCTTTCAGCCTAATGATGGCCTCCCTCACTTACACTAACATCTCTTTGGGCCTCATATTTAAAATTACAGTGAAAAGCTATAAACTACAAGTTCAACACTTTGAATCAGCTTCAGATATTATTACTGCTTTATTTGTCATGAAATAACAGGGGAACCAGGTTCACCTGGCCGTGAAACTGCTTGTCAGTCAATTGTCCAATTACTTTTGAACCTCTGAAAATGGGGAACTGTGTATAAAAATGTAAAATTGTTACACCCTTTGAATTCAAGCTGAAAGTCTGTACTTTAATCATATCTTGATTGTTTGATTTAAAACCCAACGTGGTGGTTTACAGAAGCAAAACTACAAAAATACATCTTTGTCCAACAAATTATGGACCTAACTGTATATTTGTCTGCTCTGTGAAGCACTTTGGAACTGATGAATATAACTGCATATAGTTTTTTGTTGTTGTTGTTGTTTTTTTTGTTATTGTACTTCCTTTTCCTTATTTTTACCCTTGATGTGTGAATTTAGATTTTATGTCTGTGTTAATGCTTTATTGTTTTTATGTTTACTTTTTATAATGAGTGTTGTAATTGCCATTTTGGCAACTGCTATAAAGCAAACTTTATTGTGATTATATTTCAGTTCTGTTCGTGGAGCTGCGGTGTGCCTCTGTCTTCATTGAAGCCTGCAGCAGATGTACCCCTGCTGGTATCTGCTGCAGGCAGCAACATGGCATTCTGTCCTGGTCTAGTATCTTTGCAGCCTTTGTCATCTAATAAGTATCCATTCAGACTGGTGGTGGGAAAAGACAAAAGCAGAAATGGAAATACAAGAGAAAAGGTGGAAAAGATGGAGAAATTTGAGGGAGCTGAAAGGATGATAAGAACAACCACAGAACACAGGTACAGACTAATAATTTTCCAGATGAGATTAGGAATTTGGAATAATATTAGTCACGCAGGAACCCTGACGTGGCGCTTATTTTCCACATCCCCAGCTATCTTGGAGCCTTTGTCTCCCAGCCTCATTAACAGAACCGTTTTATATCTTATTACATCAGACGCTTATTGGTGGGAATCAAAGACAAATCTGTACCACTGCTTTCTCTTTCATGTTTGTCCCTTTTGTCCCACTTCTCCTCCCCTCTGTCTCCCCAAAGGATGGGAAGGATTTTTTTTTTTTTTAATGACAGCTGAGAGGATTCCAGAGATTTAATAGGAAATTGTGACCGTCACTCAAAGGATCTGGCATTATCCGGCACAAAAAGAAGGGAGGGGGAGAAGAGGAGAAGGGGAGAGGAGTGAGATTGAGGGACAGAAGGAGGAAGAAAGAAAATCCTGGTTTTGTTCAGAGAATAAAATGAACTGTTTTTGCACTGAATAGCTGTGCCGGCTTGCCTCCAGGTCGCAGCTATTCACACACACACACACACACACACTGGAGGAGACTAGTTTCCAACTACGTACAGCCTTCACATATTCACTGGCTTCCTTTGGGAGATGTGTCTATATTATATGTATAATGTACATTATTTTAGGCCTCCCAGCACACAGCTACACTTCCTCTAAATGTTACTGTTAGTGGAAGAGGACAGGATGGAGTCTGACAGCCGGTACGTCCTGTTCATTAGGCTGTAACCGTCGGCCCCCCCATGGAGAGTTATGCTTACCGTCAACATCAACAAGCGCACATACTGTGATTATTACCATGGAGACCTATGCCACGGACTGATGAGCACAACAGCACACAGCCAATATTGCCTCTGAAATTGTTAATAAGTGGGAAATGTGGGCAGACTATTCCCTAAAATGTTGTGTGTTGTAGTCGGATTTAAAGATGGAATGCTGGTGTGTGGGAAGGATAATAAGGTGTGAGGTGGTGTCTGTGCACATCTCAGCTGCTGGACGGTTGGAGGGTCATCCAACCTGAAAACTGATTTGGCTGTTTGTGTGTTGCTTGAGTAAAGCTGGAGCCGGGCTCACACACAGAGTGCTACTCCCACCTGCTGGACAAATGCAGAATAGAAGCACGCCCACACACCACTCTGTGTGTGTGTGTGTGTCAGGCTTGGAGAAAAAGAAAGTAAACAGTAATAAAAATGTCTGGTATACCTTTACTGGCTTTTATATCAGTTGAGCAATCATTGATCTTTTTTTTTTCATTCCCACATCAATGAATGGTGATCACTGTCATACTGCATACAGTGCAGCAGAATATGAACCAAATGAATGATCACCATCACAGCTAAAAACCCACAAGGCATGCTGAACATTATGAATGTAATAATAGAGTTTTAAGCACCGTGGGTTTTAGAGAAGCTACTGCTGCCTTATCTCAAATATGAGAAAGAGAAATCCAGAAATAGAACGAACACTGGAAGGAGTAACACTGCTACAAATCACTGATTTATCAGGAAGCAAATCAACCCTGGCTCCTAGAAGTTGCTGTTATGTTTCTATACAAGTGAATTATAATAGCAAATGTTTGGAATTAAACCTAACTGCTAAAGGTTCTATTTTCTGTTTGCATCATGGGGAAAACAGTGCTGATTACTGCGTGACAAGTTAGAAATACAGAAACCTAAGCCTTTGAACAGTATAGTAGGTGGTTCTTTTGGCTCTGTTTTACTGTGCGGATGATTTTGCTGCCATGGTTCAGATTTGCTGAAGGGTCACTGCAATAATACAAAGTTGTCTCCATTTATCCTGTGAGTAAACATTTCCATGCTGATGGAAGTTGTCTCTTTCAGGATGTCAACCCCTCTGTCAGTAGGGGACAATGACTCACTGAATGGTTTGATGAGCATGAAAATGATGTGAATCATATGCTGTGGCCTTCAAAGTCACCACATCTGAACCCAGATGTACCTGAAAAAATGGTGTTCACATCTTCAGGAGAGTTCCCAGTGTTCAGATTCAGTACCACAGTGCCCACCTCCTGCTGACTCAGGTACAGTTCATAAATTCATTCAATCATAAGAAAATGTTCCCTCTGGAGATAATCCAGACTAAAGATCATTAGTAGAACTATTTTATTTAAGTTTAAAAATAAAAATAAAAAAAGTAGCAGAAGAGTTGAGCATGGTCACATGTAGAAACGACCCTGTGCAGTCATATCAGTGGGCGGCTGTGGCTCAGGAGGTAGAGCGAGTCGTCTACTAATCGGAAGGTCAGTGGTTCGATTCCTGGCTCCCCTAGTCTGCATGCCGAAGTATCCTTGGGCAAGATACTGAACCCCACGTTGCTCCCGATGCATTCATCGGAGTGTGAGTGTGTGTGAATGTTAGTAAGCACTTAAGTGTAGATAAAAGTGCTGTATGAATGTATGTGTGACTGGGTGAATGTGGCCTGTAGTGTAAAGCGCTTTGAGTACACAGAAACTGAGTAGAAAAGCGCTATATAAGTACCAGTCCATTTACCATATCACGTCAGAGCTGTGGATGAGTGGATGTTAAGGCCCTTGCAGGGCCTGCTGTGATTTTTGCCTGTGTGGGTGTGTCCTGCCCTGCCCTCTCTCCAGCCTTAGGTATCACCCTTCTGTACAGCTGAATCTACTAAGCAATTAGTGGAGAGGAGAGTGTTGTTGGTGATTTAACCTTTTTTT
>VUQI01062276.1:12523-25731 GCA_015106735.1 Paratilapia polleni
CTAAAGATCATTAGTAGAACTATTTTATTTAAGTTTAAAAATAAAAATAAAAAAAGTAGCAGAAGAGTTGAGCATGGTCACATGTAGAAACGACCCTGTGCAGTCATATCACGTCTGAGCTGTGGATGAGTGGATGTTAAGGCCCTTGCAGGGCCTGCTGTGATTTTTGCCTGTGTGGGTGTGTCCTGCCCTCTCTCCAGCCTTAGGTATCACCCTTCTGTACAGCTGAATCTACTAAGCAATTAGTGGAGAGGAGAGTGTTGTTGGTGATTTAACCTTTTTTTCCACATACACTTGTTTAGTGACCAGCTTGTGGGTTTTATGTTTCTTTCTTTTGATGGTGACAGCAGCTTGTCTGTGTCTTTTAGTTTAATTAGAAATAAAAACCTTTACTTTATCACCAATTTTCCCTCCTTGTCTCCTTTTTTTTCAACCCAAACACTTTTTGTTACTTCCCCACATCCCCTGGATGTTTAGGGGAATGTAACACTGGACATTGGACTTGAAGGCTGTAATTTATTGCAGTATTATAAATGCTATAAGGTGATTGTTATCCATTTTCCAAATCAGAGCTTTTGTGAATTTAGACAAAGTCAGTGCTGAGTGGTAGTGTCTTGTTCCTGAAAGGTAATATCACAATTTTCTTCTAATTCCTTTTGAAACAATAGTCAGGTCCCAATATGTAAATGAACACATTTTGTTTGTGTAACCTAAACATTTGTCGTGCTCTCACTGTGACCGCATCTGTTCCAATATTTGACTGTTTTAAGTAAAAAGAATCAATCGTGTATTAGAAACATTTTCCAATAAATAAAACAATACCCATTGATTTGATGGTGCTGTATCAAAATGCATGACTATTCTTTATTTTTGTTAAGTACTTGAGGCCTTATTCTAAGAGAAACAGTTTGTTCAGTGTGTTGTTTGAAATATATCTACCTGTTCCGATCAGCCACACCTGAGGGAGGGGCTCATCTCTGTGTCTTTATGGTCTTAACTTGATATTACATTCAGCTGTTTGCATGACGAGTGACAGAAGCAGGTATAAGTACAGTTTTGACTGGTTGAACAGGAAAGGGAGTGACAGAGTTCACCACATAAAAGGAGAGGCTCACAAAAGCATGAAAGATAATAAAAATTAAAAAAAATAAAAAAAAACAGCATGTGAAGCACAGACATGCATGCTGCAGTGGACACTTTCCACTGTTTTTAACACTCGTTTCACTTTGTATGTTAGAACTTTACTCTTCTCCACGACTGGCTGTGCATAAAAGCAGCATAAGCAAGAGTAGCCCTCAGACCGATCGTTTGGGAGTCTGTCTCCTGGTGACAGTAAACAGCTACAACATATAGATGATGGTCTGCAAAGCTGTGCGTAGACTCTGGGTAGAACCAGTGCACACCTATGTTTGAGCCATAGATCCCAGGTTTATCAGCCAGGTTCACGTCCCAGTTTGACCTTGTGTTTTGCAGCTGGTTTCTCTTTCACTTGCTGGTTAGGTTTTGGCACTAAGAACTACCTGGTTAGGTTTAGGAAAAGGTTGTGCTTTACCTTAAAATATGCCCCTTCACAACAGTAAACCTTTGTGTTGAAGAATGTGTGCTTTTTTTAGTCAGTTAGTTTGTTAGGTCAGTTTTTTACTTTCATTTTTAACACCATAATGTGAAAATGATGGGTTGTTCAGCCTCGGCAGCAGTATTCTGGGATTTCATGTCACAGTTTAGAGATTTTTTTTTCCTGGCACTGTGGTGACTGGCAGACTGTTGTAGCACCTCCCACTGCTTTTTAATTTTTTTGATTTTTAATTTTATTTTAATTACTTTATCACCTGATAAAGTTGGTTTTTCTTACTCATCTTCATTTATGGAAAGGTGAAATGGCTACTTTTTGTTTTGCAACTTTGTAAAGTCAAGTTTTATAAGACTAACATAGGTTTTTCTTTGCATTCCACTCTTGCCAGCAGAGAGTCTTCACCAGCTGATGGCGCTGACAGTTCTGCTGCCGGAGTGATGCCTGTAATGCCGGAGAAGCTACAAAGGAAATGATGGGGTTTCACTGCAGGAGCTGTTCCAGCGATCATCGTGGGGAGGTTTTTGGATAATAACATGGACGAGCTCAGGGAGCTGATTAAGACCAGGTGGAACACAGTGAGTGGAGTTTGATACGTTTCATGCAGAAGTTGCCACATTCACTCTTCATGGACCATGTGACCATACCTGGCTTCATGACTTTTACTTTGAATAGTAAGAAGAAGTGTGGAGGGACTGCACTAGCTATGACTGAAAAGTGGTGTAATCCCAGACATGTTACTGTGAAGGAACATTTCTGTGAACTGAATATTGAACTGCTAGCTGTTGGAATGCATCCATGTTAATTGCTGATGGGATTTGTCATTGCAGTTGTTGAATCAACACACCACTTGGATTCCACTATCAGGGGATGCAGAGGTCATCCAAATAAGCGTAAATGGCTGTGGATAATTCATTGATCCAGACCGTCCTCTTCACCACTTACAGCTGAACACTTTCTCTAACAACTGTTTCAGGTCTGCTGCCACAAGGACAGATAGAGAAAACCTTTATCACCTCATATCACAATACCTGCATTCATTTTAGATTTAAGATCCTTATTGTATCATATTAGGATTTTGATCTATTGAGCTTTTTGTATTTTCTATTTAATTGAGGTCCTTCTGTAGTGTAATTTTTTACCTTTCTGAGCTCTTAGGTGATCGCTCAAAGCTGCAGCAGAAATCTAGAAAAGGGGAAAAAAACAACAGAATTATATGCAGTAATGATGCATGCAATAATCTGGCTCCTGATAACTTTGACATGAGCAGACAGTGATGATAGTAATGGGCAGATTAACCCTCAGTGATGTTTACTGAAAGGATGCAAGCAGCAGACAGACATCACAGTCCTGCTGATGAAGTTGGATTGATCAGTGGACTGCATGCAGAACACTTCACAAATCTTTAAAGTTAGTTTCAATTTAATGTGATGTTTGTAAACTTTGAAAAACACACAATTTTTAATCAATCATTATCAGCAATAGAGGAAGCAATTAATTATAATAATAAAAAAAAAAACAGGTTAAATCCAACAAGGTCAGCATCAGTAAACTTCAATTTATTTCCCCAACAGTCACGTTCATTCAGATTAGTTTCACTATGCTTGAATTGTGCCTGCCACTCCAAGTCTGCATGTGTGGCTGTTGTGTGATCTTCCAGTCTTTTTCAATGTGTACCCTCTGATGGAACAATGGGTGGGAGAGGGCAACATGCTGGGACGCTGCTTTGTTAAATGATTGTTTGCTTGAAAAGCAACAATTACAAATCACGGCTGGCATCGGAACCAAAAGGTGTGCCAGATTAGGGTGTCTTCAATAACCTACTACAATACACATTTATTTAAGCTAATATGTGAAGTTACAGTCTAAATGGCAATTTTTCCTGGAGAGATTGAGGGTGACACAGTATCATAGTACTGGTACTTTTTTTTAAATTATAGCACATTTATTTGCTGAATATGCACTCAGTCTGTCAGTGTTTACACACAGAGCTCATCAGACTTCTGCCAGCTGAAAAGGAACATCACATGTTGAGCAGCAGAGATTGAAAGTCTACACTTCAGTTGCTGAAGTTTTTCTCTCTATTGTAAAGTAGTCACATCTGAGTCACTCAGCTTTAATCTGATTTGTCCAACCAGGATGAACTTCTCCTCACATTCTAAACTAGAATGTGCAGTGGTTAGCACTGTTGACTCGTAGCTCCCAGCAACAAAGTAGACTGTACATAAAAGGTGGACATAGCTTCTGGGTCTAAGAAGTGAAGTACCTTAAACCTGCATTCTTTCTAACAACCAGCAGCTGTAACTCCTCTGACTGCAAAATAAAACATCTGTCTGTAAAATGATCTTTTTGTCCTTGTCTTTAACTTTAGTAAATACTTTCCTGTTTATGTTTCAAGTCATACAGAATAAAAAATAGATCATATAATTCATTTTGTAAATTATGATCCCATTAGACTAAAAAAGGAGGACAAAGCAGGGTATCCTTTAGGGTGAGCCTATGTTGTGACTGAAAAGTTGCTGCTGTTTGAGCATGCAGTGTCCCGTGGTTTCTCCATGAATTCCACTCGTCAGTTGTCACAACACCAAGATGATGACAGCCAAAATGCTCAGCTAGAGGCTTCATAATGGGACTTAACTAACCACTGGGTGATGTCACAGTGTCTACATCCATCTCTATATACAATCTATGCTAGCAGCCAGTCCAGGGCATAACATGCTATGCTTATCCAATAGCAATCCTAGGTGCATAAGCAGTTATGAAAAAAATGCCTGGACATCAGCTAATCATGAAGAAGTATTTGTAAATATCTACAGGACTGTGCAAAAGTCTTGAGTCACACCCCAATTCTTTATATTTTGCTTCCAAGGAGCTAGACTTTCTTGGAATTTTTAAAGTGCTCTTGAGCAACAGTTCTCCAGACTTTCTGAAGGTCTTCCAGTGTTTTTTTTTTTCTGTGGACATTGGCTGCTTTTTCACTCATTTTCAGTTCAGTCCCTGTACCTGACCATTTTCAGAGAAATGTTTTTGTTTGTTAAGCCAGTTAACACTGATCTATGAATCGTTCAAGCATAAAAAAGACATCCAACTCACGGGATCTACACGTAACAGACAACTTAGCAAAGAACAAATTTTGAATTGTGTCTTTAGGGATTTTTTACTGCCAGCCTGTCACAAAAACACATCATTTGTTCCCATTTATTTAATTGAATTGACTAAAAATCTCAAAGATAACACAGTTTGACAGGCATAAAATTGTATTTTTGCACCAACAAGGTGATTCCCAAAGAGCTATTAGCTGAAAACTTGGTATATCTCAGCATGGCATGCTGTGTGTCCTTAAAAAAAATTGAGGAAATGTGACAAGTGGAGAACAAAAAAAGAAGGCCAAAAAAACTATCAACACCAGATAAACAGTATCTGAAAGTCATGACCTTAAGAAACAGGAAAAAAATCCAGCAAAGACCTGACACAGGGCCTGAGAGATGCACCTAGCCCTTCAGTTGATCCATCTACTGTTCACTGAATCCTCATCAGAAATGGTCTCAATGGTAAATGGACTGGTACTTATATAGCGCTTTTCTACTCAGATTCTGTGTACTCAAAGCACTTTAACTACATGCCACATTCACCCAGTCACACATACATCATACAGCACTTTTATCTACACTTAAGTGCTAAGTACTAACATTCACACACACTCACGCTCCGATGAATGCATCGGGGGCAACGTGGGGTTCAGTATCTTGCCCAAGGATACTTCGGCATGCAGACTAGGGGAGCCAGGGATCAAACCACTGACCTTCCGATTAGTAGACGACTCGCTCTACCTCCTGAGCCACAGCCACCCCATGGAAGGGTGGCTGTCAAGAAGCCATTCTTAAGGAAGGGAAACAGGAAGAAAAGGCTGAAATATGCCAAATTACACAAGAACTGGACTAAAAATCAGTGATAACAGATCTTATGGAGTGATGAATCCAAACTGGAAATTTTTGGTTCAAATCATGGTCAATATGTACAGAGGAGGTCAGGAGAGAGGTACAACAGTGAGTCTCTACAGCCATCTGTAAAACATGGCTGAGACTCTGTTATGGTTTGAGGCTGCATTTCAAGCCAGTGGTTTGGGGGGTTTTTTCAAAATTGATGGAATTATGAATGCAGAAAAGTACCATCAGATTATGATCCAACATGCAATACCATCTGGAAAGTGTCTGATTGGCATTCATTTTTAATCATCACAATGATACAAACACACTGCCAATTCAGTAAAAGGATGCCTGGATAGAAAACACACACAATGGAACACTATCAGTCATGGATTGGCCTCCTCAGAAGCTGGATCTCAATGTTACTAAAGCAGTGTGACAGCGAACAGAACAAAAGGCAGCCAACATCCAAAGAAGAGCTTTGAAATGTCCTTACAAGAAAACTTGCCTCAGAGGCTGTGTTGAAGAATAAAGGTGGTCATACCAAATATTTATTTTCAAGTTAGAATTGTACAAACTCTGTTTTTGCCTTTTATACTGTGTTTCCATTCATGTTTGCACATGTTTCAATAAATTGCTGCACCTATTTTCCCATATTCCTTTCAAAGTATAAAGAAATGAGGGGTGGTTCAAGACTTTTGCCCAGTACTGTAATTCACCATAAATCGGAGGTGCTGGAAAAGCTTGAAAATAAAATGTGAAAAGTGCTTGAGTTTGAGTTTGGATAAGGTGTTGAACACTGTTTTTAGTTCAAGTTAAGTTCAAGGCGAAACAGGAACAGTATTGGCATAGTGTTCCTCTAATTGGCCATAGAAAGCTGTACTTTAAACTGAACGAGTTCACTGAAAGTAAAGGTGGCATATACAGCATATTTCTCTACATTTTAGAATTCATCATCATCATGTCATTTTTGGGGGAAAAGGCATTGCTGGGGTTACCTCTCAGCATGGTGTAGAGACATATCAACTATTTGTCAAGCTGCTGCTTATGCTAGTGTACCACACAGATGAATGGAAGTACAGTTGAGTAGGGGACGGAGGTAAAGGGTCAAAAAGGGAAAGAGGAAAATAAGTGAGTGGGGTTTTATGTGTGGGTGTAAAACAGAAAAAAAATAACAACCAAAAAAAAAAATAAACACGCAACCTTCCAGGCCACTTCGCTCCATAAGCTGGTAAATAGTTCAAAACACTATAATGCAAACTCTTTCATACAGCACCATATTGCACCAAGTAACACAAGCATGCATGTGGTTGTGAATGTTCTCACACACATGCACGCAAACCAAAATGGTCACGCACATGCTTATATAGCCTTTTAGCCTGAGTACCACTCCAGCAGAGTAGGCCTGTGTTGTCATGGCAACCATATCCTGCAGGAGCGAGTGTGAGGGGAAGTGAGGGAGAAAGACAGATAGAGATAGAGTGCAGTGAAAAAGTTGAATTGAGGAGTGCAAGCATTAAAGAGCATTAATAGCAGATATAGAGTAAAACAGAATAAGCAGATATTTGGTAAGAGGTGAGAAGAAGGACACAAAAAAAAGAGCAAACAGAGTACAAAGGAGGAGCAGATGGAAACGTAAAAGTAGATTGCTACTGCAAAAACAAAATCTTTTAAAAATAAGGGTTGAATCAAGGTTCTGATCTGAAGGTAGAGGTCACTGCTGGATGAAGCCAACGGAACCATATCATCTGCAAAAAGCAGAGACTTAATTCTTAGACCACTCAAGATACTCTTTGCCCTGTGTGTACACCCAGAAATTCTGTCCATAAAAGTTATGAACATAATCAGTGACAATGGGCAGCCCTGGCAAGGTCCAGTGCCCACAAGGAATTGGTCTTGACCATGTGAACCAAGCTCTCACTGCAGCTGTACAGAGATGGAGAAGGCATTCAACCATATGCCTTGGGGTGTCATGTTGTGGGTGTATCAGGTCAGTTTTTACAATCTATTCCAAGTCAACAAAACACATGAAGACTGGTTGGGCAAACTCCCATGCATTTGCAAGTATCCTCGAGAGTATAAAGAGCTGGTCCCATGTTCTACAGCCAGGACGAAAGCTGCAGTGTTTCCCCGGAATCTGTGGTTTGACTAACAAGCTGACTCTCTACAGTGACCCAGCATAGATCTTCCCAGAGAGGTTGAGTGTAATCCCCCTGAAGATGGAACACAGGAGATGCTTTAAGTTTTCTTTCCACTTTCTGGCTATATCCCTAGTTGAGTTCTGCAGCACTCCATCCACACCGTATTGAATATAGGCAGAAAACCACTTCCAAAATCATCTGATGGTGTACCAGAATGTCTTGGAGATGGACTGAAAATCTTGTTCCATGGCCTCAGCAAACTCCTCCTCTGCAGTTTCAGCAGTCACAAAAACCACAAAAATACTTGACATATGGAGTAGGTAAGTTGATAATTTCTATGCCATGATGATGGCACTTTGCCAAAAACCAAGAAAGATGTTTCTTTTCTTGAAGGACATGCAATAGATAGATAGTGGACACAAATGCTTAAATCTGAATCCAAATATTGAGAGTTTATACGTGCAGATTCACAAACTTAGAGGATGTGTTCAGAGGGAGTGTAATATGAAGCAAGTTCAACATAGCCAAGCTTTCTTTGCCTAATACTGGCTTGATAAAACTTAGCCCTGTGAGATCTAAATCATCATTGGTGATGACCCCAACCATAACCCTACTTTTAACCCTAGTCAATTGGAATATGTAATTATTGTTTTTATTAAATTGTTCTCCCAGTTCTTGGCAATCAGGTAGCAAATAAAATAATCATTCTAATTCACACGTCAAAAACTGTTCAGATTTCCTTTTGCCTTCCTATCAGCTTGAAGAAGTCTGGCCCTTCTCTGGCATCTGGATTCAACAAGGCATTTTCTCTAGCTCAAGTTCACTTAAATCACCTTTCTGGTCCATTTTGATGCTTGGTTTGAATTTCAGTATTTCATCTTGACCATGTCTACTAGCATGAATGTGTTCAGTTGCTGCCATGTGATTGGCTGATTAGATATTTGCATTAACAAGCAGCTGAACAGGTGTACCTAACAAAGTGGCTGATGACTGTATAATAACTTCCAGTGGGGGTAATAATTATTTGATCCCCTGGGGAATTTGTAAGTTTGCTCACTTACTAAGAAATGAACAGTCTAATTTTTATGGTAGTTTCATTTTTAATGGAGAGAAACAGAATATCAACCAAAAATCCAGAAAAAAACACATTAAATAAGAGTGATAAATTGATTTCCATGTTACTGAGTGAAATAAGTATTTCAGGTAGACGTCTATTTTTTTTTTAATTATCATGCTGAAAAAGACTATCGATTATAAATACTAATAATTACAGAGTTCATGCTCTTAATTCAATTCAATTCAATTTTATTTATAAAATAAATAAATATAAACAACCATGTGCATAAAAATTATAATACAATAATCACTACTGCAAATCCTAACTTTGAATTTAAAATGGGGAAACAGAAGAAAAAAAACCAAACAAACAAACAGAAAAAAACAAACAAAAAAAAAACCACACACTTAGCAAGAAAAATATTCTTGGCTTTTGTAAGCCAAAATATCGTGACAGCTGTGATCAAGGTGTAATTTGCTGGGAGGCATGGGGGATTTCACTCCTTCTGGTCTATATGTTGCTGCCTCTGCTAAATTATTTTTTACCCTCAGTGGGGAGGTAAAAATATTTTTAATTTAATTTTATTTTATTTTATTTCTTTGCTCTGCATCTTGAAACAGTCTACAGTGCAAACAACAATACATTCAGAACTGGACTTTAATCTCCACTCTGCTGTGATAGCACAGATGACACTGACACTGTGAGGGGATGATCTGGATCGAGTTCTCTTCCAACTGCAGAACACGTTACAGAGCCAGGTCCTTTTCACATATTTCTTTACTCTCAAACTCCGAATATCTGCTACAATGCTACAATTGTTTAAATTCATTTTTTTTTCTCATTAATCTACACTCAGTACCCCATAATGACAAACTGAAAACAGAATTTTAGGATGTTTTGTAAATTTATTAAAAAGAAAAAACTGAAATATCACATTTACACAAATATTCAGACCCTTTAATTAGTACTTAGTTGAAGCACCTTTGGCAGCAATTAGTTTAGCAAGTTTTGGACACATGGATTGGGGGATTTTCTGCCATTCTTCTTTGTGAATCCTCTCAAACTCAATCAGGTTGAATGGGGACTGTTGGTGGACAGCCATTTTCAGGTCTCTGCAGAGATGTTCGATAGGGTTCAAGTCAGGGCTCTGGCTGGGCCACTCTAGGACATTCACAGAGTCCTAGTAAGCAACTCCTGTGTTGTCTTTGCTGTGTGCTTAGGGTCATTGTCATGTTGGATGGTGACCCTTCGGCCCAGTCTGAGGTTCTTGGTCACCTCTCTCACTAAGGCCCTTCTCCCTGGCTTGCCCAGTTTGGCCGGGCAACCAGCTCTTGGAAGAGTCCTGGTTGTGCCAGACTTCTTCCATTTGAGAATTATGGAGGCCACTGTGCTCTTAGAAACCTTCAGTGCATCAGAAACAATTTTATAACCTTCCCCAGGTCTGTGCATTGCAACAACCCTGTCTCTGAGCTCTGTAGGCAGCTCCTTTGACCTCATGGCTTGGTTTTTGCTCTGATATGCATTGTCAGCTGTGAGGCCTTCTATAGAGAGGTGTGTGTCTTTCCAAATCACGTCCAACCAATTTAGTTTACCACAGGTGGACTCCAATCAAGGTGTACAAATATCTCAGCAAAGATCAAGAAAAATGGGAGGCACCTGAGCTAAATTTAAAGTGTTTTTCCAAAAGGTCTGAATACTTTTGTAACTGTGATATTTGTAAATCATAAAATTCTGTTTTCAGTTTGTCATTATGGGGTACTGAGTGTAGATTAATGAAAAAAAAAATTAACAATTGTAGCATCAGGCTGCAACATAACAAAATTGAAAAAAAGTGAAGGGGGTCTGAATACTTTCTGAACCCACTGCAATTCTGGCATGTTAAGATAGCATTTAACCATTTGTATTATTATGTTTGACTGGATCCTGTGTTTTCCTCTTGCAGACACAAGACTAAAATATTGTGCCTGTCATTATATGTTTAAGTTCTGAACTTGCTTAGCTGAAGTCCATAATTATTCTATAAATGTTCCATTGACAGCAGTAATAAATACTGTAACAAGCGTCAGTATATAGGACTACTTTACTCATGAATGATTTTCCTGGAGAGAGAAAGAAAAAACTTCTTCCCTTCTGTGTTTGTTTTGTTTTACACAAATTGCAACCAGGCTGTGATGGCTGCTGTTATTCACTGTATGGTATATTGTATTATTTGTCTTAATACACACCACTTCAAGTAGCTAGACAAAAAGTATGTAACTAAGAGTGCATTTCTTTTTTTGTTCACTCTCAGGACATTAATGCAGAAACCAGTACAGTGTTTGTCATGGGTCCAACTCTGATGTTGTCAGAACCCAAAGAAGCAAAATATACATTTCAGGAATTTCTGAAAACAGTGATACAGATATATCTGAATATTTAAAGTGGGTCATGTTTATTTATTTACAACAACATCACAGGTAATGAGTTATGAGTAGTTGGTAATTGATAAGTATAGAGGTTTTGGGAGGCATTCTAGTGACCGGTGAATGTTTTCTATTACATGTCTCCCATGTTTGTTGTCAGTATGTGTGGTGGTACTATCCAGTCAAAAAGACAAACCCTCTGTAACAAGTGTTATTTAGCTTGTAAAAATGTGGTGGTCTTCACTCTGTAGTCAGATGGTAAATTTGAAACATCCAAAAAGAATGTGGAGGGAGAGGAAACTCTAAATATACAATATACCTTGTTATATTAGGGCAACAAGTGGATCCAAAAGTAGCAAAGGGATAGGTTTATTTATTTATTTTTTAAGTGAATTCTTTGAAGGTGAATGAAGGGTAGCAGGTGGATTGAGAAGCAGGAGTTTGCAGACTGAACAGGTGAAACAGCTTGGAAGGCAGTGGACAGTGGGCAAGCAGGTAGGTGCTTGGTAATGAAGCATGATGAATGTGAGAATGGCGGTCGCTAGATGGCTGATGAGCAAGTTGGGTGACATTCAAGGGAGAGTTTCAGGAACAGGGAGACACATGGTTAGTACAGTAAAGATCACAAAGAACAAATCAGGCTAGAAAGTTGGTGTAATTACCAGCTGTGGGTGACTTATTGTGAAGCAGCAGTTACAATGTGGGTTGTAGACATGTACAGTCAACACAAGCATGTAAACACCGCAGTATCTAAATTAATAATTTCTTTTTCACTTCAACAGATTCAGTGAGAGTGGAAGATGGTGCAAGTAGGGTTTCTGTGAAATCTGCTTAATGCTGTGGAAAAAAAAAATCTTTGTCTGCACTTTCCCTTGGAAATAGAAATGCCAGTGTAGAGGTGTGAACTCTGGGTGTAGTGTAGTAATACAAGTCAGTGTTGGTTTGAAGTAACTGTGTCACTATTTCTAAAAAAATATATGAAAAAAGTTGTTGTTTTTTTTTTTTACTTGTTTTTTGTTAATAAGAGTATAACAGAAAATAATAAAAGTAGAGCTTTTGTTTTGTCAAGTCTGATGGTAATATCTGGTGTGGATTTGGAGTCACATTAAACAGAAACTAGAAAGAAAAATGCTTTTATCATTTGTTTTAATTATTCTATATTTTAAATACTTATGCAAATCAGTTATACATTAGAAATCAAACTAGCTGTGCTGTAAAAAGAGGAGAAAAAAGGATAGACGTGGACAAAATACACACTATGGGAAATATAATACAAAGGTTAATGACATGCAGTAATATCATCATTATTACTATAGAGTTAGTAAGGAGTCTTACCTCCCAACTGAGGAAAGCAGACTGTACTTAGCTAATTTTTGCAAGCTATTATTACAACCACTAGTTGATGTTACAATGGGGAAAATAATTATTTGATCCCCTGCTAAATTTGTAAGTCACTTACAACGAAATGAAGAATCTCTAATTTTTATGGCAGTTTCATTTTAATGGAGAGAGAGAGAATATCAACCAAAAATCCAGAAAAAGCACATTACATAAAAGTGATAAATTGATTTCCATGTCATTGAGTGAACTAAGTATTTGATCCCCAAGCAAAACATGACTTAGTACTTAGTGGAAAAACCCTTGTTGGTAAGCACAGCGGTAAGACGTTTCTTGTAGTTGGTCACCAGGTTTGCACACATCTCTTGAGGGATTTTGGCCCACTCCTCTTTACAGAAACTCTCTAAATCCTTTAGGTTTCTTCGCTGCTGCTTGGTACATGGCCCAGTCCATTGGCCCCTAAATGCGGTGAAGTCGTCCTGTTCCCTTAGCAGAAAAACAGCCCCAAAGCATAATGTTTCCACCTCCGTGCTTGACTGTGGGGATGGTGTTCTTTGGGTCATACTCAGCATTCCTCTTCTTCCAAACACGGCGGGTCGAGTTGATGCCAAAGAGTTTGATTTTGGTTTCATCTGACCACAGCACTTTCACCCAAGCCTTCTCTGAATCATTTAGATGTTCACTGGCAAACTTAAGACAGGCCTCTACATGTGCCTTCTTGAGCAGGGGGACCTTGTGAGCGCTGCAAGAGTTCAATCCATTACGGGGTAGTGT
>VUQI01062277.1:2632-27388 GCA_015106735.1 Paratilapia polleni
CTAATGTTTTGTTAGCTCTCCTGGGCGTCTATCTCCTTGCAAAAACAGGCAGCTCTAACATGTCAGTTGTAAACATTTTCCAATAATAACAAAACAGACATCTGCAGACATGAGACTGTTCACTGATCTTGATCAGCAAGGGCTGTTCTCACACTTCTGCAGCTCACAAAATGGAAGTGAATGACAGGTGGATGATATAAAATCCATCATCAGCCAGAGCTTGCATTTTATTTTTAGCTGTAGCAACTGATGAATGTGTTTAGCAGGATTTTTTTATTTCTTTGTGCAAGGCACTGCCAGTAGACTTTAGGAAAGTTGACAGGATTTGTGGCGAACCAACTGCATGTTTCTTTTCAGCCTGTCCAAGTCCACCAAACTCTTCTTCCTCCTTACTTCAGGTTAATCAGGTGTAATTTAAAATCCAAAATTCCTGACAGTACATTTTCTGATGGTATTGCCTGTATGTTCTGCATGGCTGTTTGGATCAAAGACTGGTTATCTCTTCTATTGAGCTGTTCTAACCTCTGTCCACTCTCATTACAGGAAGGCAGTGGTGAATTTCCTAAGCAATCAGGACTAACGCTCCCTGGCAGGTATAGACTACGACACTCTAACAAGTAAAAATGCAAAGCCAAGTAGAATATTAAATCACAGTGATAACCTAGAGTTACCATCAAGCTTCCAGAAAAAAAAGTGACATCTCTGTATATGCACACAGTAGCAAATGCAACACAATACTAAATTGTCATGAACATGATCCACATTCCTTTAAATTCAACTAATCAAATCAATATAGTTTTTTATGACCATTGTATTTCTCTAAGCGTAATTGATTTTAAACGTACAATTTATTAAAATTTCCTTCTTACCAAGTCCACACTTTTAGGTACAATATATATCTAGCACTTATTCTGCTACGGTATGTCAAATGTTTTTGCACTCATTGGTTGCTACTGTGTACAGTACTTTGTATACAGTGGTGGGGTCTGCTATTTCCGTGCTGATTCAAAAGGCTTTCCCATGCACAAAGAATTCAAAATGAATGATGCATTCATGTACTGGTCAAAATTCAGAAAACACTAATTAACGCATGTGTGCTTTACATGTAACTTGAGCATACACGTATGCCCTATAATCATGTAACTCTTAAGAGCAAAATAGCTGGTGCCAGGCATTTTTAAGAGGAAATGTATTTACATTGGTACAAGTATGGCAACAACCAGTTATAAAGACGATATCACATTTTTGGAATTGTGTACCCTGCATTTATGTAATAATAAAGTTGTACAGCACTGACAATAAGCCTTTCTGCTTACGGCAACGAAAAAAATCCTCTGGAGCAAAATGCATTTTCCCCATAGAGAGAATAAAAGAGAACTGTTAAACATTGCAACAAGAAACCTTTAATGCAGATTGTAATTCTTTATCTGGCTGCCCCCAAATTATAAATTTCTCAGTTGAATCAGATTCAGCTGTTACCTACAATAACTTGAATATTTGCTTATTTAATTTTTGTATTTGATCAACATAATGTTGGGGTACCATAAGGATTTGTTGGAATAGTGAGACGGGCTGCAGACATACATTTCTTTTCAAATCAAGCTCTTAGCCTAAATTTAAATTCTTTGAACAATGTGGAAGGACATAAACATCTCTCCATTAATTTCCATGCTCGCCTTTCCAACCAGGAGCTTATCTTGAGATATGGGGAGAGCCACTGTACAAGGAAGCCAATATAGTGGTTAAAACCCAGAATTAGTGATATACTAAATGGACAAAAGTATTGGGCCATGCCTCTTAATCTCTGAATTCAGGTGTTTTCAGTCCCATTGCCACAGAAAATCAAGCACCTAGCCATGCAGTCTGCCTCTACAAACATTTGTGAAAGAATGGGTCGTTCTAAAGAGCTCACTGTAATAGGATACAATCTTTGCAACAAGTCAGTTCATGAAATTTCCACAGTCAGCATTTGTGAACAACAGCAGCGCCCTGCTGACTCAATAACTGCAGAGCTCTAAACCTCCTCTGGCATTAACATCAACACAAAAACTGTGTGCTGGGAGCTTCATGGCATGTGTTTCCATGGTTGAGCAGCTGTAGGTGTAATGTGTAGGCGGCCTAGTATTTTTGTCCATATAGTTTTGTCCATATAGTGTAGCTGCCACAGTGCATGTGGGAAAGTTGGAGAAGTTTGTCTTAAGGGCTTTTTGACAGAACGGTTTTAGGAACTCAGGCAACCAAGTTCTGATAATAAAAATTTAAGAAATGGATGTGGTGGATAAATGGGTCAAACACAGGACTTTTGCGCAGAACCCAAAAACCAAAAACCTTGATTTATTTTTGAGCTACAGTTAGACTTAGCTGACTTTTTATCTTCATTTTTTATGTTCAGTTTTCAGCGTCAGTTTGGTTAGGTTTAAGAACTAAAGCTTCACGCATTTAGAAAGTAGTTGCTTTCACAATATCAACAATGTAATAAGACACCTAAAGGCAAACACACATGCACGCAGGTAACTTCCAGTCCACCTCAAACCTGTGCTACCCAAGGCTCCATAGCAGCTAGCAGTTTAATAAGCATCTCACAACAGCGGGTGTTTATAACAGTTTATAATGGCACTCATCATAAAGGGAGCATCACAAAAATCTCAGCAGTCATGCATGCCTGCTTTTCGCACTTGATGAATGCCAAAAAAAACAACGTGGTTTTTGAGCCATTTGGTGCTCCGGGTATTTAGTTCTAATACATTCATGGCTTCTGCCCAACAATGATCAGTAAAACTCAGAATGATCTTAACCCCAGGTGTTGACAAACCAAAAAGAACTGAAATCTCTAGCATAATAATTTTACTTGTCTAAACTTTGATATCTGACATTTATGCAGTGCTCATATGGATAATTTTGGAAGGCACTGGCAAATCTATTGTTGTGTAAGTAGAGTATGAGACAGATTCTCCAAAAATGACCCACAGAAAGTGCACTGAAGTAACGTGTTTTTTTGATGTTAAGCTGTAATTCTGCTAGAAGTGTCAGGTTTAAAGTTTAAAAGCATGACCATGATCATTCCTGAACAATAACCAGATGTTTTATATTGATACCATGACAATGACCACCTAAACTCAACAAAGCACTCCTTTAAGGAATAAAACTCCAGAGTATTTGTAATTAGTTCACTTCAAACCTTGTCTTGTGTGCACCCCTGTTAAAAAAAAAAAAAAAGTCAGCTAGCAACATGAATGTAGGTTATGCATGGTATTCAGGGTACACTGTTTTTTTTTTCTTTTGGTAGGGTGAGGTGCGAGGTGAGGGTAGATCTAAGGGTTTTGATGCTGAGACGCACCAGCTGTGTTTATAGATTCCCACTGCACCTGCTGGGGTTACAGAGCAAGTGCACTGAGGGATTAAGCACTGGGGCACTGGGAGAAGTAGAACAAGAAACAACATATTCATGTTAAGGAAGCATGTCAACACTTCCCTGG
Source organism: Paratilapia polleni (assembly GCA_015106735.1). Lineage (NCBI taxonomy): Eukaryota > Metazoa > Chordata > Actinopteri > Cichliformes > Cichlidae > Paratilapia > Paratilapia polleni. Next base: position 6,109 of record VUQI01062277.1, read on the forward strand.
TGGGTGTCTGTACTTAAGCTATTCATTGTTGTTGGTTGCTACGCAGATTTCAAACTAATCTGTGCTTCTTTTTCTTAGCTGTTAATCAAATATGCCCAGCTGAACAGGAAATGGGCCAATTTGCTGAGATAAAAAACTTTTAAAGATGGATCTAAGGAGATAAAAGCTGTGGGACATTTGCATTTAGCATCTACAGACATTTACATTTTGCTGGAGTGTGCTAGTTCTTGATTACAATGTTGACATTTTACTGTGAATTAACCTGATTAATGTCATTGAGCATAAAAGCCCATAGCTCAGCATTTCTCATGATCACAGGAGATGGATTAAGAAAGAAGGCTTTCAAATTGAATATACCTCTCCCTGCTCAGCCTGCTAATTGTGCCATTTACCACTACTTGAGTCACTGACCGATGCTACTTAGTCAAACTAATGATGATGCACAGTCCAAGTCATCCCTTGATAATTTAACGAAAGCCCCATGTCTTTTTTTGTAGTTGTTTTTTTTCTTTTGTGAATTAAGTGGTCCACACAAAAGCATATCAAGCTGTGGTCACTTTGTACTGTTAAATCATTTGCACCATTGTTAGATAGGAAATTAAACTTTTTCTCAAATCAATTTTATGTCACTTGTTATTGATTATGCAAAGAAAGAACTGTTAACATTCTTGTTTATAATATTCAGTCAGGTGAGAATGTTTATTGACAGCAACATCTCAAAATCTTGAACTTTCCAAGATCTTCATTTCTTAAAGAAAAACATTAAAACTTACCAAACATCATTTCAGATATTAATCAGAAAGGAGATTAATCTGAAAAGACTCATATTTACAATAATCCAGTGCTTTTAATTTGGTTTTATTTCATCTTCAGACATCCTACACATGAAATACATTTCAACATATTAACATACCTTTCCTATTTCATTTTATCTTTTAGGATTTAGCACTAAATTTTATAACAAGTCTTCAACATTTCTGCCACATTCCAGTAAAGAAGTTTTGCCCCTGGCGGACATGCTGTCTGCACTTGCAGGTTTTATTTACGCTTTGTGGATGTGTAAAAATGCTGGCTCCATTCAGATTGGGTGAAGAAAATTCAGCTGTAATGCTTTTCCCTTTCTGGCCTGATTGAGTCTGATATCACCAGTGCTTCTAAAATGAAATGCCCATGTGTCTCTAAACACACAGCATTTGTTCTGAGGCAGAGTGGCACTCCTCTCCTCCAGCAGCACTGAGCCTGACCGAGCCAGGGAATAAGTAAATGAATAAATAGGCTGATGTTGAATTTTCCCCTCACTTGCCTCCACTGACACAAATAGGATCTACAGTAATTTATAATGCTGTTAGAGAGGCGGCTCTCTCTCTAACCGAGGTGTCTGTCACCTCGTGTGCAGAAGGCCTCTCAGTGCCAGAGTGGAGGACCTGCAGCACCCTGACATCCTGCTTTGCTATTCCACACACACACGGCCCAAAGGCTAAGTGACATCAAGCCTCATTATTGTCATCACATGCCACATTTGTAACTGGTTAGTGAGCAAATTGTGATAAAATAGGCTGATGCCCCTTCTGAGTGTCTCTGGCTGAACAGGCTGGACTTTCCATAATGTTGAGAACCAAATAGTAGCGCAGGAAAAGAGGATGTGAGTTTTTTATGTGGCAAAAATATGGGGTTTCTTCCATCTTTTGTACTATTTAAGTAACAGAATGATGTATCAGTACTGTGATGTTCTATCGGAAACAGTGCCAATGAGCAAGAATTACTTTTATAATTCAAAAATTACCAAACATTCATCAGCCAGTGTGCAGTGTGTAATGTAAACCCTGTGTTATTATTCTTATGCATAGTATTCTAAATGTGTGACATCTCTATGGTATCTCTGGTGAGCTACTGCACATGTTCATATATGAGTGTCTCAGTTGTACTGTCTTTTTATTTATTTATTTTTTTTATATTATTTTAATTCCACATGCAGGGATAATGAGGAGGAAAATCTCTTGCTTGCATCAACCCCAAATTGGTGAAATGAAAATCTGTCTTTAACAAAGGGAGAGACCCCCATGGTGTCTGGGTCTACAATTTCTGTCACATATATTCCTTGGAGGTTTCATGTGACAAAACACAGAAAGTTGCTTTGTCCCTCCTCTTGTCACGTTACACCCCTTACCCATAGTTTTTTTTTTTTCCCTCCTTGTTGTCTAGCTGTCTATGCTGTCAGCCCATAGCCTGGCACCTGCTCTCATGTTCCTAATTAGTCTCATTTAATTAATTATATACTGCAGCACATCTCCTTATTCCTGGCTTCCTCAGAATTTCATCGGCTTTGTTTCAAACTTGCAGAGAGGAGCAATTCTCAGGTGCTGCTGTTTAGTCAGTTTTACGATTTTAATGCCATTGTGGATTTAAACTACCTTCTTTGAATGCATACCTCAACTCACTACAAGGAGTCTCTAGGACTTGTGACTCCCACAACACGTCATTTAACGTTTTACTTAATGTCGTTTCTCCGTATTTCCAGTTTCATAAAAGTGCTTTGTAACGCCGTTTGGGAGATTGACGTTGTTCATGCTTTCAGCTGTTGTTTGATCTCGGTAAGGCATACCTGATAGCAAAAGCAGCTTCCCAGCTGCCTCGTCATCCTCCTGTTACACCGAGATGCATAATGTGCTAAAGAAAAGGTTCCATCAAATATTTACCACTTGATCAACACGATACAACAGGGAAAGATCGAACCTTTGACCGAATAGGTCAACCACAGGCTCATTGAATTTCCAGCAGGGAAAACAGAACGATATCAGCTGGACAAAAGGCAACAGTTCTCATTCTTTGGGAATCCATATGATGTTATTATTTTTTATTCTTCAAGAAAAGTTTTGTTATGCATTGCTTTCTGGCTTGCTAACTGCACCAACTCCATCCCTTAGAGTTGTTCCCTTTCACATTAACTTCTATACATTCATTTATTGTCCTCACATTTAGCAAATTATTATACAGAGTGACTTACACTTGATGCAGACATAGAATAAGCTGCAAGGAGATTTATCTGAAATGAACTATAAACAATATTATGTAATAATGCATGTTAAATGGTTGCTTGTGTTGCTTTTGTGTCAAGAGGTTGTGAGAGTGACCCAACTTGCTGGTGTCCCTTCACTGCTGACAAATGATAAGTTGTCATAACTCAGGACAGGACATAGTTTCCTCAGTTGCAATCAAATTTCCATAGAGGGATCACACTTCTGAAAAACTCCCAGCATGGCAATTGATTTTTTTGTAACGTAACAGCTGCTGCAATGAAAATATTTATCTGCTCTCTGAATAATTACATTTTCTCCTTCTTTGATTTGGGTTTGTTTCTAAAGGACCTGTTTGTGGAAGGGAAATGACAAGAAGTCAAGTTGACAGGCCTGGAGTGAGACAGTTAAATGCCCCTTGCTGCTCTGGATAATTAATAAATAAAGTACCAGGGGAGTCCTGTCATGGCTTCCTCTATGACAGGGGCTGTCTCCAGTGCGCTAAAGCATTAAATGACCAATTCCTGTCAGGCTAACTTCCACTGCACTCCCTTGGCACCCTCTCCCTCATTCTCCCTCTCTCTCTTCCTCTCGCACACACACTGTCTCTCTTTCTTCCAAAGAGAGCTACTTTGCTCTCTTTGCTCTGAGTTTTTCAGCGACTGATGGCTCTAGTTCATTTCTGCTGAATTAATTGGTCCCTGAATGAATTCTGTTGACAGGGCAATTCATCATGTGTTTGGCCTGACAGTGACTGGGGTGTTGGGAGTGTGGTGGTGGTGGTGGAGGAGGAAGAGGAAGAGAAGGGGAGGCGAGGGTGAGGGGAGCTGCAAGAGAAGCTGGGGTTATAGGGGAGAAAGGATGGGGGTTGATGATTCTGTCCTTTCTTCCATTATATCCTCTTCTGCTAACAGGAATAGCCTGCATCAAATTCTGCTTTCCCTCCTCAGTTCTCTCTGAATATTTCCCAGTTCCCTGGCTGCAAGCAAACAAACACACCTGGCTGACAGTTCCAGCTGATTAGGGGAGCTCTTCTGTCTGCTTTGGAGGATCTCCCCTTTACTGGCCAGTCAGGTAGGTAGCCCCGTTAGCTCAGGACCACCAGTGCCTGTTATGTGGGACCTGACACGTTCACTAAGTGAGGTGCATTGCATTAGGTTTTAATTGCATCATGTATCACACAATAGCCATTAGGGTAATTATTTACTGGTGAAGGGTAAATGAGGTTTGGCACTGGGCTGAGCCAGCCTGGTTTTGGCAGTGGTGTGGCGCTCACCTATACGCTAACAGATCTAATAACTGGTCATTTGGAAATATGCTTTCATCCAACCCCCCCCCAATCCCCTTTTCTCACTTGCTTTCTGTCAAGCAGAGCACTTATTATGTCCAATCAATCAATGCTCACTCATTAGGAACCTCCCCTCAAGTATCCTCTGGATGGCCTCACACAGCAAGAGTCAAAAATTACCTCATAATTGCTGTTCAGGCATCATAACAAGCTAGGCTGCCCCACTGACATGGCCATACAAACAGGTCTAACACAGGAATTGATGGATACTGGAGAATCATATTATATATTGCCATATCCAATTAGATACAGCACATAAAGCAGCAGATCCATTCCCTCTTTTCATAACGTCCAAACCACTACTCGGATATGAAGACGTGAAAAGCATTTTCATATTTTCTCTACAGTGTGCCCCCCCGGCTCCCTCATCTTCTTCTTCATGTGTCACTGCAAATGATAACATCCTGAGGATTTATTGTACATTTGACACACCAGTAACCAAATTATAATTCAGTTGCTGCAGCATATTCATGGTACGGCTGTACAAATCACACAGAAAGGGTGTTCAGTCAGCAAGTATTAGTGCGGAGCAGCTCAAAAGGTCAACAGTTAGATCTGACACTGTGGTTTGAAGGTATATGAGCAATGAGATTCTCTGTTACCTGGAAGGATATCTTATTAATGTCAAATCTATATTTTAACACACAGTCTGCCATGTGTAGAGTTCCAGCTTGTTTCCTTTAAACAGATTGTACAATTTTGAGATCATTCCAAATGTAAATATTTTTCTCTTGACTTGTTCATTTTAGACATTATGATTAAGGAGCAATCTGTAGAATGAGTTCTATGCATTTAGGTTATTACAGCTTATTGAAATGAGGAGTAATACCATTAACGTCACAGTTAGATAAGGAATATAAAGTAGATTATAAAAAGGTATTTTTCTCTTAAGTAAATTAAAGTTTCATGTATACAGTTAATCAAAATTTCAGCACTTGTGCACTAAGTTGATTACTGACCTTTTTTTTTTTTTTTTTTTTTAATAAAAAAAAATTTAAATTTTTTTTTTTTTTTTTTTTTTTTTTGGGTCCATGTGTCTGATTTCTCCCTCTGTTTCCAGGGGATGATTTTTCCATCATACAGCAAGAAATCTTCATGGTGAAGGAATGCAAGCACCACAATATTGTGGCCTACTTTGGGAGCTACCTCTGGTAAGAGCCAGCATAAAATGCTCCTGCGTAGTCATTTTATACTCAATGTTTTTTGGGGGTTTTTTCCCCCCCTCACTCTCTCAGCCAGACCAGTGTATAGCATTTGTGGAATTCATAAGTAACTGTAAAAAGGATTTAACAAGCTGCTGCCTGAAAGTCACATGATGTATTTCATTACTTAGTCAACCGGTGTGTGAAAGTATGACTCAAGCTCTTCAACTGGGCTGATGGGTGCTGACTAGGCCCTTAAGTGCCAGGATGCTGTTCTTCTGTTTTAATGGAGTCCATGATTTGTGGCTGGTATTTAAAAGGAAGTAGATCCTGTCCGCCCACATCTGCCTCAGACTTCCAGCAGGTTTAAATGGAATAAAACCCTCTGAACTGTTTTTTATGACTATTCGTGCAGAGAGCTGCATGTCTTATCTCAGCAGGCATGTCTTGTGTTTCCACACAGAGCTCAACTGGATACAGTAAAACTTTAATGAGCAACTCGCCGTGCGTTAATTATTATAAAACTAACAGAATTTTATCAAAGGAACCACAATTTATTCATTTGGGGAAAAATTTAAGTTTCCTTTTGACTCCCTTATTTACCTGAAATAGTTTCCATGCCCACCTAAAAGATGAGTGAAACATGGTGGGAGTGAGCAGTCTCATCCCCTCTGCTGGTTGTAGTCTTATTTTTACCAGGGCTGTAACCATTGACCACATTAACAATTTGTCAAAATTTAAGCCCTTGTTACTGTTTTTTGTTTGTTTCTAAGTTTTTAGGGTGTAGGGTGTGAATAGGATAGTTGAGAAAAGAACAGGTGAAATTTTTTTTCCCACAGCAGTGAGTATTTTCAGCACACTGTTTACCTGAAGGATCTTTAAACGTTCATGTGAAATGGGAAGAATGTTTGTTTATATTGAGGATTTGTTTTCAGTTTCAGAACCGATACACCCCTTATTTTTAGGTTTTTGTCAGGGAGCATATCAGACATCCTAAAAACCTCAGCAATAAAAAAAAACAAAACAAAACTTAACAGTTTTTTTTTTTCACTTATGTTCTCAAACGTTCTTACTAATATTTTGTTGAAGGTACTTTATTGAGGAAGTGCTGAATGCTTGTACTCATTAATTATGGTTTGCAACTTGTCAGAATATTTGGATACTTTGTTGTATTTTGTGTCTGGATAAGTGGCAGAAGTTCTTAACTTTGGAGTTTTGTGTGCTTCTTTCTCAGTCGAGAGAAACTTTGGATATGCATGGAGTACTGTGGTGGAGGATCTCTGCAGGACATCTATCATGGTGAGCTTTTCTTCATTCATACATACTAAGGTGCACACATGAAATACTTTTTATTGCTGTGCACCTTGTGCCATCTTTGACTTCTACCCTGCTAATATTGAATGAATTTATGTTATAGTGACTGGACCTCTGTCAGAGCTTCAAATAGCATATGTCTCCAGAGAGACCTTACAGGTAATTTTACTTGCAGTGTTTTGAAGTGAATATTACAGAGTTTTTGGTTGGTTTTGCACTTGTTACTTAATACTTTGATTTCCTTTACAGGGTTTGGGATATCTGCACAGTAAGAGCAAGATGCACCGTGACATCAAGGTACCGTCTCTTGTTATTTCCTGTTCTTTGAATGCAAATTGTGTGTCCTTGTCATGGCCATTCTAGTGTGTCATATTATATGACAACACAGACTGAAAATAAAGCTTTAAGCAGCAAATTTCAAGAAGTCTAAAAAAAAGAAGCAGCAGTAGTAGCACAGTTTGAACACTGTTAATGTCGGTGTAAATGCATTGTTGGTCCTCAAATGGTGCAGAGGTCTGACACAGCAGTGCAGCAGAGGTGTAAATCAAAGTCACAGGAAAAGCACAGCTGAGGGTGTGCTCACTCGGAAGCATGTGACTGATGCTACTTTCTGCAGTTTTGAGTTTGAGCTGAAGTTAATAGTGTTCAATGCATGCACAAAGGGCTGGAACCTCACTCTCATGTGTTATCATAAAGGTCAGGGCTGGATCTATTATCTTTTCTCAGCTCTGCGCAGCAAGCACTTCCTGTTTCCTCTACTCTCACCGCAGGATGCCACCAGAGAGACTGTCAGTCACAGCCAACAGAAACACTTTTAGTGGAGCTTTCAAAGGCTGACACTGGTTCAGCTTTATTAGAAGTCGGATCAGTAACATATGAGGAGTTGCTGAGAAATGTTTATGCATAAATAGCACCTCGTTATGAACCAGTTGGGCAAAACATCTGCTTAGTATTTAAAAGTGGACCTATTATATTTCTAGCTCTGTATTTCTCTTTTTAGACTCTACTAGAGCAGCTTTACATTATTCACAGTATATATAATATATAATCGTTATTTAGTTTGATATCACTCCTCAGTTCACTGTCTGAAACTGTTGTAGCGCTTTTCCCTTTAAGCCAACCTTTTCTGATTGGCTGCCCCTCACAAACAGCAGGTGGGTTGTGCTCACAGCCAGACGTGTGCGCCTGAGATGATCATATTGAGATACATGAGTAGACAAAACTATCTGAATCAGATTGTTTAGGGCAGTCTGAGTTACTGACTTCATTTTTTGAAACTTTGGCTATGTTTAACATGAGCATCAGTCATTGTAAGGTCCCATTTAAGCCCTGGTCTCATGTTAATAAATTATTTTGTAGTCTTTTGAATGTATTTTCTCAGTATAAAACACATTTATGCTCTCTACAGGGTGCTAACATACTTCTCACAGACAACGGAGATGTGAAGTTAGGTGAGTTCCTCTTCCCCATCGTAATTCTTAAGAACTTGAATTCCTCAGTAGCTTTTAGCTGTATGTGCATTACATAATCTGAAAAGCCCTGTTATCCTTCTTACAGCTGACTTTGGAGTTGCAGCCAAAATAACAGCCACCATTGCCAAAAGAAAGTCCTTTATTGGAACACCTTATTGGTGAGTGTGTCATCCATATGAAACAAGTCACTGGGGCCTTGGCAGTTATGTTAGTCTTAAAAAAAGGCACTGGTTATAGACTTGCATCACTTTCAGCTTCAAGCTAGAATATTTTTCAAGCCACTGTGTGAATCACCATTTTTTTAGATGAAAGATCTAAGTTCAATATCCTACACTATAGTGTCCTAGAGCAAGACAGGTAAACCATGGCACAGACAGGCATCTGCTCTATCACTGAAGCTGACTTCTACTTTTCATTTATATTAATTAGTCACCACTAAAGCTTTGTCCTCACTTTGTTTAGGATGGCTCCAGAAGTAGCTGCAGTGGAGAAGAACGGTGGCTACAACCAGCTGTGTGATATCTGGGCTGTTGGCATCACATCCATAGAGCTGGCTGAGCTACAGCCTCCCATGTTTGACTTGCATCCAATGAGGTATGTTTTACTTCCACTGTAAAGATTGGTCAGACCTTTCTTATATGATATAATATATTTCCCTCCTTGGGTCCATTAAACCCTCATTCCTTTGTCATCTCAAGGGCCTTGTTTTTGATGTCAAAGAGTAGCTTCCAGCCTCCAAAGCTAAAAGACAAAAACAAATGGTGAGTGCCTCAGAATAATCACTGTGCTATTGTTGGATTGTAATATAATTATTTATACCTTGGTCTAGCAAATGCAAGAATAATCATTGTATTAAAGCAAACTTATCTTATCCACCAGGTCTGCCCCCTTCCATAACTTTGTCAAAGTGTCCCTGACAAAGAACCCAAAGAAGCGGCCCACTGCAGAAAAACTTCTAGGGGTAATAAATATTGCTCTGGTTTTCCAAGTGTGGTTGAAATGTTTAAAATAAAGAAATGTGTTGCAGAATGGGAGCTGAATGTTTAGAAAAATAGAAAATGTTGGGAGACTGTCTGTTATTCTCTTTTTGTGCCCTTTTTGTTTCTTTTTGTTGCTGTTAAAACAGTATTTAGTAGTTTTGGGTATTTTTTGCTCACTGGACTATTTCCATGTGCAAATATAAAACGCCTGACAAACAAGTAGAAGCTGTCATTCTGTCCAAAGCCAACAGAACCTTAGGAACGTCAGCTGGCCTTATGAGCTTCTGTGTGGTTTGGCTGAATTTCTGACTGTTTGGCATGCAGTCAGCCTCTGGCCTTGAACTGTTCAGTGTTACGTATTTATTAAAGCTTATCTTAGCTCGTGCTTCAGCTCTTCAGGAAGGGAGCCAGAGTTAAGTTAGCACCTGTTTTTAATTTTTAGGCATTTGAACAAAGTTCTGCATCTTCTCTTATCGTTAACACAGCATCTGTCTCTCAGGATAGATGTCCCATCCCAGAAGTCCTGGAACGTGATGATTTTTGCAGATGGTTTAAAATACTGTTTAACAGTGACACAAGGACTTACATGTAGGAGTGAGCGATCTTTTACAACCTTTTTGGGTAGAATCACAAGCTATGATCTGAGTCTCAGTTCTCTTTGTAGACTCAGTTGAACTCGTGATCACGTGATAAGTTGTACGTATGGATGCCTGGTGACATTGCGTGTCACTGCATGTGAAAGCTGAAGGCCCACATCTGCACTCTACATTTCACTTTGATTTTATTCTGAAAGTTCTGACTGGAAGTGGTGATTAATAACACCACCACTTTGATTCTTCATGAAGTACTACGTGTACATTCATGGTTAAAAAGAAAGAACACCCTCTTTGAATTCTAAGGTTTAACTTATCAGGATGTAATAAAAAAAATAATGTGGTACATAGAAGGTCTTAAAATTAGGTAAATACAACCTCAGTTGAACAACAACACGACATATTACAACATGTCATTATTCATTTAACAAAAACTAAACCAAAATACAGAAGCAGTGTGTGAAAAACTAAGTTCACCCTTACTGCTTCCACAGAAATTAAGAGGGTAAGTAGCAGCCAGGTGCTGATAGTTAAATGCATTTGATTAAATGATCATCAGCAGGTGTGAGCACCTCTATAAAAGCAGATGTTTTGGCAGTTTGCTGATCTGGAGCATTCAGGTGTGTGTTAAGGAGAATATATATCAGCAATGATTTTAGAGAAGCAATTGTTGCTGCCCGTCAATCTGGGGAGAGTTATAAGGTCATTTCCAAACAATTCGAAGTCCATCATTCAGTCTTTGTCAAGGTCAGACTGTGCACTGCTCGAAGAAATTGCACAAAAGCCAAAAGCTACATCAGAGATTCTACAGGCCTCAGTTAGCATGTTAAATGTGAAAGTTTATGACATCACAGTTAGAAGACTGAACAAATATGGCTTGTTTGGTAGGTTGCCAGGAGAATGCCTCTTCTCTCTTGTAAAGTTGTATCTGAATAAACCACATGACTTCTGGAACAATGTCCTTTGGACAGACGAGACCAAAGTGCAGATGTTTGGCCATAATGAACGTTGAGCGAAAACCAAGCACAGCATATCAGCACAAACACATCATAACAGCTGTCAAGCACGGTGGTGAACGGGTGATGATTTGGGCTTGTTTTGCAGCCACAGGACCTGGGCATGCTGCAGTCATTGAGTTGACCATGAACTCCTCTGTATACCAAAATATTCTAGAGTCAAATGTGAGGCCATCTGTCTGAAAGCTAAAGCTTGGCCCAGATTGGGACATGAAACAGGACAATGATCCCAAGCACATCAGAATGGCTGAAAAAGAAAGAATCAAGGTGTTGCAATGGCCCAGTCAAAGTCCAGACCTCAACCTGACTGAAATGCTGTGGTGGGACCTTAAGAGAGCTGTGCATAAACAGATGCCCACAAATGTCAATGAACTGAAGGAATGTTGTAAAGAGTTGTCCAAAATTCTTCCACAACAATGTGAGAGACTGATAAAGTCATACAGAAAATGATCTCTAATCCTTTATTGTTTCTTCCAGCATGTGTTTGTGGCTCAGATGGGTTTGACAAGGAGACTCGCCGTGGACCTCCTTGATAAGATGAACAACCCAGACAACCACCAGCATTATGGTGAAGTAGATGATGATGACTTTGAGGTAATGACTTTGAGGATTCCATCCCAAATGATGTATGCAAAACATGCATTTTTAAGAAATTGAGAAATAAAATCTAAGCCTACATAACCAACAAGACAGTAATCAAAAATAAAAAACACACTGATTTGATTTGGTGGAAAAAAGAACTGATTAAAAGAAACTAAATCATACATCAAACTATCAATTTCTGTCAGATTTGTTAATATTAAAACAGACTTTCAAACACTGATGGGCTTTATCAGTAGCGAATGTAAATATTAGAACTGTGTAGGTTTTTCAGCAGTGAAAGATAATCGGCGAGCTTCGTTCAAGTCTTTCATCTTCCCCTAAAACTTCCCTTCCCCCCTCTTCCTGATTTTCTCCATTGACATTATTATTCCAACTGGATTCAACATCACATCTGTGTGGCAGCCAAAGAGGTGGTACCAGTGCCTTTTAAAGGACCATTGTGCTTTTCTCCCCCTGACAGCAGTAGCACTGTCTTGGCCACGATGAGTGAAAAAGCTCTGAAAGCTATTGACGGCAAGCAATAGAGCTTGTTGCAAACAAACAGCCTCTGGGATGCATAATAATGTGGTGTTGCTCCAGAAAAGCTGGTCTCAGCTCAGCTTTAACTAAATTTAACTAAAATTTCTGCAGATGATCTGTAAAGATCATGCCATAACTAATAATAATACACAGTCAAAATTACATAAGCTCCTAACACTTTACTGTACACTTGTCTTGTGATGTCCTGCTCCCCTGATAAAACCAACCTCTCTTTCTGTTTATTTCAGCCAGTCTCTGCAGTCCGACACACCATCCGCTCCACCAACAAACATGCCAGAGCTGAGAGGACACGTTCAGAGATGGACTGTAAGTGCACGTAAAGACCAAACCTGTCACCAAGGCCAGCCCCCCTGCCTTGCTTCTGTCCTGTCATTGGTTGATGTGTTAGTCACCTTGGCTAGTTAGGTCAAAAAAAAGTCTGGTGGCATCACTAAGGGTCATTTCTTTCATCCTGCTGCACGGGCTGGCACTTTTTCAGACCACAGCATGTGGTAGTGTGTATAAAAAAAGCCTGGGGATTCACGGAAGAGAAAGTAGATGTAGTGGAGTCCATGACGGCTCTAAGTATTTGTTATTTTTACGTGTTAGTAATTGTCTCTTATCTTTTACTTAAGAACTACTACAAAATAGCTTGTCTGGAGGGTCAATGAATGTTCCTAAAAATCTTAAGTTTTCAGGCAGAAATTATTCATAAGAATTTGACAGTGGAACAAGTTGATGTTTTGTCCCCCTTCAAGGAAAGTTGTGTTTTTGTATTGCTGTTAGTTGTGGTAGATAAAGCTGGATGCCGTGTTGTGTCTGTGGTGTCAGTAGTTTGTGACTGTTCCTCATTTCATCTATTTAGGATGACTTGACAACAGACTGTGGTGAGATATGTGCCGATTTTATCTGTAGCAATCCACACTGTGTGCTTTGTGCTTGTTTGTGCTGTGATCGTTTGTATCAGATGTACTTCCTGTCTATCTAAATTTCTCACTATTATGTGACCTTTCCTCCACCATGAAGCAAACAATGGAACAGACCAAAGAGGGCCATTCTCAAGTCCTAGCTTCACTGAGGGACACAGGGGGGATGCAGGTCAGTGACAGAGTAGTGAGACAGTGTGTGTCTAATTCCCAGCCTCACCGCTAAGACTTCCTTAGAAATAGGTTAATGTTGTAGAAACAGAACACTGACTTTGAGGTTTAAATGGCACTAATAAGGTGAGTTTGTCTGCATGGAGTGGCTTTAGCTCGTTTAAGGCTGAATAATTTGGGTTTTGTGACATCTTGGTTCCTGTCAGAGTGACTGAAATAAAATTGCATTTAGATGACTAATCTTACCTTGACAGGTAAGCTAAGCTTGACTCGTAAAACTCACCTGATCACTCAGCTTCACTTTCTTAAACTTTTTCCTTGTAAGCCTAATTTCCTTAACATTATCCATGTTTTAAAAACTCCTGCACCTCCACATTATCAGCATACCTCAAGCAGAAAAAAACACGGAGGGGAAAAAATCCATGGTCTAAATTCTTGAATACAAAATGTCTTTGTTAATGAGAAGCTGATTATTTAGGAGTACTTACTGGCAGTTTGGCCAGTTTCTTTGACCTTCATAATTGCAGCCGGATAACGTTGTGTTTTTACTGGACACTGAACCAGTCCTCTCATTGGTTCAACTGTTTGACAGAACGTGACCTCAAACCTAAACTGGGAAGAATCTGTTCTGTGATTTATTTGTAATTCGTGCTCTCTCTCACTAATATTTCCCCAAAGCGAACGGATCTGGTCAGTGTCAAGTTTAATCTGTGTTTGTCTTTCCTGAGCAGCCTTTCTTGAGGCTGCAGACGAAACATTCACGTAGTAGCATCATAAATCAGTGAAGGATCTCTGTAGTGTTCTGGCAGGTTCACTGTTATGGAAGCAGATGTCTGCTTTGGGCTTGTTTGTACACCTGTTTTTAGGTTAGGAATGGAGCTTTTCCTAAGGCTTGTGGTACTAATGCCCAAGGGGGCTACTCCCAATGCTTTGTGTGTCTTGGAAGTGTTGGATGCTGATGCCCTCTAGTGTCAAAGATGTGTGTAAAGGAAAAAACAAAACAAAATAAAACACAATTTTTGTCATTCACAGTTGACAAGCTCCAGTTTCAACCTCCAATACAGAAGGAAACTGAGGCTCACTCTGAAATGGTGATTATCATGTACCGTTTAATCACTTCCTATTTGCTACTACTTTTACTTGCTGTTTGTAATTGGTTATTTTAGTGTGTGTGTCTGTGTGTGTGTGTGTGTGTGTGTGTGTGTGTGTAGAGAAGCAATTTAAAAATATATGCTATATAAAAATCTATTTTTGTGCATGCATGCTTTTCCACAGGATGTGAACAAAGATAATGACTTCCCTTCCCCCTGGAGTCACTTTCCAGAGGGAGGAATAACAACCAGGTAATCCATGGAAACTGTTGTCATGGGAACTGCTCCTTTTTACCCCCTCCCAGTTGCTCTTTACTCTTTACCTGGTTTGTATTAGATAAATGCATCTCTTGAGACTTACCCAGAGAAAAGGATTTAACACATGTTAAAGCTCTGTTGTTGTATGTGTTTCACATCTTCTGATCTCTTTACTTGGAGACAATCTAAGCATGTTAGTCCTAAAACAATGTCTGTTTTGTGCTATAGTTTGATAGCGTTTCTTGATACTCTGTCTGTAGAAAATTTCTTACCAATGCTCCTCACTGTCTCTCACATTAACATGCTTGCTCACTGTACCTAACCTGTGTCTGTACACAAGCTCACTCCCCCCCACCCGCACTTTGAAATGTCACTTTGCTCTTTAAGCTCCTTCTCACATGTCCATGTGCTTTGACTGTTTCTTTTCTCCTTCACCTTCTTTCTGTCCTCTTTTGGCTGTTGGTGTCTCTCTCGTCTTGCCCCTCGAAGGAGCCTTCTCAAAAGCGTTGAGGATGAATTGTTCCAACGGTAACACTAACACTGCATGTGCTGTAATAACCTACGCCATCCAATCCACCCCTCTCACTCGGCCACCACCTCTTTTGCAGCGAGGTTCCCCCTCCATTCACCATGTGTGGTGTGATAATGACTGTAGATTCAAACTGTGTACTGCTGCGCTGTAAAAAAGAGACGGAAAATGCTGAAATGTCAACCTACAGCACTGAAGTAAAATGACCATTAAGGGCTTAATCTGCATTGAAGGGACTGCACAAAGCTGTTTTGAAACCTACTTTTTGGTAGTAATGTATAGTTTATAGTAGTAGTCTGCAGATCTTATTTAGGTATGCATGCTTTGGGCAGACCTCAGAAATTAATTAAGGTCTGTAATAAGACAGAAACTTACCCCTCTTCTTCAGAGTCAGTCTCTTTTTATTCCAAAAAAAGGATTTTACATGAACAATTGCACCATCAACATTCCTCCAAAAGCTTGATCAGTCTTACTTTCCACACTCATTACCTTGTTTGTTTCCTGCAGGGGACACGTCACCCATCTTGAAGATGCCTTTGATGATGCAGAGCGGTGAGTTATCTCAGTAGATTCAGATTTTATCATAAATGTATAACCATTTATTCTGTTGGTTTACATCTTTCTGCTAAATTTCAGATCAACTATCAAGCCAGGTATTCCTCCTCCTCTACCTCCAAAGGTAAGACCTAAAATGAAAGAGTATCTTCTAGTACTACTTCTTTTTAGGTTTGAGTACAAATTAAACGGTTGCGTTGTTTCCCTCTTTTTTTTTTCTCAGCCACGTTTAAACAGCTCATCAGAGGAACTCGGCCTTAATGAGGAGAGGTCTCTGACAGTAAAGAGGTTCCCTAACTCGGAGAATGGACCTAGCCAAGTGGCTCGCAGACAGAGCACGCCTGAGCAGGGCAACAAGGTGGAGCACTCCACTTCAGATGTCCTCTCAGGCAGCGTCAGTAGCCCCGGCCTTTTGTCTCACTCCTCGGATCCTGGTCAGTCTAGGCATCTCTTTCTCACTTTCTGAATCCAGATTTATTCACAGTATGAGCTTACATGCAGTGCCCTGTTCATTTGTCTTCTTGAATGAATCAAGTCTCATAATAAGAGCTTACCTTTTTTTTTGCAAGCTCTCAGTAAATCTGAATGTAAAGGTAAGGGAGCCTGATGTAAAAATGGCCGATCTTTGGATTCACACCCCCCTTGTTTGACAGTGTGAACTGATACTGTTTATACTCTAAGTGTCATTTTACCTGCCTCATCTTTCATGACAGATTATGATTCAGATGGCAGTGTGAATGGAGGGAGTCCCAAGCCACCATCCAGCCAGCAACACCGGAAAGAGAAAAAGGAATTCCCCGTGAGTTTAAAGATATTGTCTTTAACACATAATAGCTATATTTAGTATCACTGAATTAAAGATATAAATGTCATGTGGTGTTACAGCCTAGAGCCTACTTTTGATATGTGCAGTGTCTCCAACTAGTTGGCTGACCTCACACTGAAACCTCAAATATAATGTTTTTCCTTTGTTATATCCAAATGTGGCTGGTTAATGAGGGAAACTTGGCATCCATTCATGTTTAACATTTAATTGACTTTGACAGGACACTCACACAAACATTTTGTTCTTTTGCTTATTGTTCAGGCTGGAGTTAAAATTATGGAGCTAAATTTAAGATAATTGTTGTCTGTGTCTTTTGCATCTGTGGTATCTTATGGTTTTTGTTTCCTCTGCTCCTCCTTAGAAACCAGCTATCAATGGCCTGCCACCCACGCCTAAAGTGCTGGTGAGTGAATCATTTGTATTGTCCTTCACAGGTCCCTGCCAGCATGCTTTCATAGAGACTGTTATTAAACTCTCGTCTGAGCTCCTGCTGTACATTCTGTAGATATTTGGGGTCTGCAGAGCTTTCTGCTTTGTGGTTGAGCTCAGCTCCAGCTCATTACACTCTGGCTGACATTTAAGAGGCTGCCTGCTTTGAGCTGTGCTGCTTTTTATTGCAGATGGGAGCCTGTTTCTCTAAAGTGTTTGATGGCTGTCCATTGAAGATCAACTGTGCCACATCATGGATTCATCCAGACACAAAAGGTACACGTAGAGCAGTAAGCATACTACACACACATAGGCAGAGTGTAAATATTTTACTAATACAGATTGTTTTAATCCCTCTTCTAGATCAGTACCTAATCTTTGGGACAGAGGATGGCATCTATACTCTGAATCTCAATGAGTTGCATGAAGCTACAATGGAGCAGGTAACAGCAGCTGAAATCAAGCCACATAACCACTGTCAGTTTAAATTAAAGCAAAGTTCATGCTTTTCTTGAAATTGAAATTGTAGCTTTTGCTAAGCTCCACCCTTATTCTTTTGCTTGTCGGTCTTAATTGCATACAACAACAGTTTCTTGATTTCAGGCAGAAGTACACAAAAGCTGCTTCATACTTCTACCACTATCAGTTTTTCAGATAAAATGCCATCTATCACTGGCAGAACAGCCTTAGGTAACTTTTTGATGTGTCCAGACTAATACAAAACAAGAATCTACTAATAGTTCTTTGAATATGTAAACAGTGGATTTATAAATAATATTGTGCTTTACTGTCCCAGAAAAAGTAAACATTCCCGTCAGCTGTTGATTCAAATTAAGGAGCAGAGCTAATTAGTTGTAGGAGTATAAGTGTGAAGAGGAAAAATAAACTTTAAGATCACACTTCAGTCTGTTCTAACTTAACCTTTTTAGGCCAAGCAGCTCTTATGCTTTTTTTGTTTTCATTGGCACAAATTGTTGGATCCTTCTCAATTATACACCTCCAAGCCGATCAGTTTCTTTTATCGATGCTGGCATGTTTTTCCAGTAGTCGCCCATTGCAAAACAATTCAGTTAAACTTGCATATCGACACATTCGTGGCAGAGAGGAAGAAACGAGCTTTCAACATCTCAGTCACATGCTTTTTCCTATTCTGTTTAGCTCCATTTAGGAGGTTAGGTTTTTCTTTCTGTCCGTCTGTATGTTATCAAGACTATGCAGAAACTACAAGATTTAATTTCATGAAACTTGGTGTAGAGATGGATCATGAGCAGAGGAAGGACCCGTTAGATTTTGGTGTAGGGCTTAGGGCTATGTTCAAACACCAGCTGTTTCAGAATATGAGCACATTACACAGTTCTAATAAGCATTATTGTGAGCTGATGATACTGCTTCCTTGTTTAAATGATCAGAAGTCTGTACATGCATAGTAGTGTTTTTTTTATTTATTTAATAATTAGACTGTTGGAGGCCTGCTCTTTCCCATTATCCTTCTATTTCTGCACTGTGTTCAAGTTGCGAGATAATAACCAGATGCGCTGAAAACCTTTGTAGGCATACTTGTTTTCAGTCAAAAAAATTTACCAGTAAGCCAGGAAGGATTCCTATGAAATCAGACTGATAAACAGAATCAGCGTTATTACTTGTCATCCCAAATCATAATGCTGGAGTTGCTGGAACATAACAGTTTGACAAGCCTGCTAAGCAGTGACTGGACAGTTCAGTGGAGGGGTTCAATAAATGCTCAGTTGACAAAGTGATGTCCTTTCAACTCTTCTGTTCCTCACAAACTAATCCTCAACTATATGATTATTGAATTATTGTTTGAATCTCTATTTAGCTTTTCCCAAGGAAATGTACGTGGCTGTACATCATCAACAACAACCTGATGTCTTTATCAGGTAAGTGACGGACTTGCCACAACCCCCTGCTTTACTGGCCACTGTCATAACCTGCTGCTTCCTTGTCCTTTGTCCTTTATCTGGCCCCTGAGGCAACACAACCGCTCCATATCTGCAGCCCTAAAATAACTGTTGATTTTGTTTACCCTCAGAGACCCTTTCTTAGAGCTTTGTCCTTGTAGCAGAGTGACTCATGAGGGACACATCTGGCTTTACGGCCTGTCCCTCTACTGAGGAAACACTCAGATATAT
Source organism: Paratilapia polleni (assembly GCA_015106735.1). NCBI lineage: Eukaryota > Metazoa > Chordata > Actinopteri > Cichliformes > Cichlidae > Paratilapia > Paratilapia polleni. Next base: position 25,045 of record VUQI01062277.1, read on the forward strand.
TGAGCTTTGTAGGTTACAATACTAGCTGCAGTGGCAAGTGTAGTTTGTTCCATATATAAATCAGATGTGTAGCTATCATTTGAAACCAAACTGTCTTCATTTGGATGTCCTAAGGACCTATCCTATTCTCAACTTAAGAGTTGAGGATGGGATTACAAAGCGTCAGGTCTACTTTCAGTTTTACCTTCAACGTTTGCACCTTGGTATACTTAACCTCTGTTCTGTTCTCCTCTTCCCTTGGACACTGTCCACCCTCCTCTCGCCTGGCTTGATTTGATATTCTACTAACTGGCTTCATCAGAAGGTAATCATGCCTCAAATCATCGTCATCATCATCACCACCACATTTCTGTTTTTACCCCTGTTCACATCTAACCTTTCTACATGTGAAAACTGCTTCACGAGATCCAGGATTGTTAAGAATATTTATAAATTATGACTGTAATGAAGTTGATCATGGGATATGCTGCATCTGCTGCAGGTAAAACCTTCCAGCTGTACACTCACAATCTCATCGGGCTGTTTGAGCAGCTCAAGAAGCCCGGCCTGGCTGCTCAGTTCCAGACACATCGCTTCCCAGACAAAATTTTGCCCAGGTGAGATCAAAAAACCTGGTTTGGGGTCTGAATCTCATAAGTAACATTCTCTAACCGCATTTTTCAGCAACACCCCTGACACCTTGTGATAAGATCACACAACTGCTTTTCTAACTTAAAGCATTGTAGCAATGGCCATGCTGTGCAGTCTTTTGTTGTTGTTCTACACTGTCTACCATCGTGATAAATTACCGCGGTGGAACAGAGAAAAAGAGAACCATCGGCCAACTTCCCTGATTCTAGACGTCATCAGCTCTTTTAAGACTGTGGTCACGACAACTTGACTGTTTTTTTTTGTTGTTTTTTTTTTCCTTTTTCTCCTCAGGAGATTTGCCTTGACAACTAAGATCCCTGACACAAAGGGCTGTCACAAGTGCTGCATTGGTGAGTGGCTTTCCCCCTTCCAGCCACTCTTTTATTTTCCTACCCCTTCATAGTAAATTGTGTCAATACAAAAGGAACATCATGGCCTGCTTTACTTTGCCAAAACATTTTGTTCTATAAGCCCTTCTGACTTTTTATAACATATATATATGTATATAAAGTATGTATACTCTGTTAATGGAGGATCAGCACAGCTCAGTCTGCACATGTTGACACTCTTCTGATCCACAGTGAGAAACCCGTATACTGGCCACAAGTACTTGTGTGGAGCGCTTCAGTCCGGGATTGTCCTGTTGCAGTGGTATGAGCCCATGCAGAGATTTATGCTCATCAAGGTCAGTTGTCTATTTTTCTCGAAACACAAACATTATATTTTTCTCCATATATTTCTCTAAGTAAGCCACTGGTTTTCCAGTAAGATTGTGCTGCATAATTTGCATGCATGTAGTTTGCTTTTCAAAACACCCATTATTCCTTTGGTCTTAAACTCAGGCTAAAGGTATTTTCATAATCATAACTGTATAAAGCTGATGTATCTCCTTGCTCTTGTACTTTTACACACCAGAACATCACTGATAATAGACATCATGTTGTCTCTCTCTTCCTGGCACAGCACTTTGACTTCCCCCTTCCCAGCCCGCTAAAGGTTTTTGAGATGCTGGTGGTTCCAGAGCAGGAGTATCCGCTGGTGTGTGTGGCCATCAGCCAGGGCGCAGAGCCGGGTCAGGTGGTCCGCTTTGAGACTATCAACCTCAACTCCTGCTCGTCCTGGTTCACAGAGATGGGAACAAGTGAGTCAAACATGTGCTCTGTTATACAGAATATAAGGATGTGGTTTTGAAGAAAGGTGGACCATAGCCACCGATGGCATGTCCAGTAACATAGCAAAAATAAGGAAAGAAATAGAAGTAATGTTATTATCTGGTTTAAATAAATGGTGTGCTGCGAAGAGGTGGAGAGCAGGATTGTTACTGTAGTATTTCCCTCCCCACAGGTAATCAGCAGGTGGATGCGATCCATGTTACCCAGCTGGAAAGAGACACAGTGTTGGTGTGTTTGGACCGTGAGTACAGTCACCAGTTTTCTATCAGGTTCAGATATACTGTAAGTGTATTATGCAGCATTATTCAAATAATTAATTTATTAAATCTTCTCCCCAGAAAATTTGAAGATTGTTAATCTCCAGGGCAGACTGAAGTCCAACAAGAAGCTGGCTTCTGAGCTCAGCTTTGACTTCTGCATTGAATCTGTTGGTAAGATTCTTGAAAGGTTCTTCATAAAGGCATCTATGTTTAAAAAAAAAAAAAAAAAAAAAAAAAAAAAAATAATTTTTAAAAAAAAAAAAAAACAAAAAAAAAAAAAAA
>VUQI01062277.1:27408-47962 GCA_015106735.1 Paratilapia polleni
ATGCAGTTTTGGGCGTGGAGAATGTTTCATGTCAGTTTAAGCTTTATATTCTTTATTTAAAGGAAATGTTTTATAAACTCCAACACGAAAAGCAGATAGATCTAGAGTAAAGTTGTTATTTGCTGCAATAATATAATTTTGAGTCACAGAGTGCTTTTTTTTTTTAATAGTTATTTTTTGGGCATTTTTAGCCTTTATTGGATAGGGACAGTTGAGAGCAGACAGGAAAACAGGGTGCAAGCAAGGGCACATGACCCGCAGGAAACGGTCCAGGGCGGAATCAAACCTAGGACCCTACAGCCCGGCACATAGGTCGCCTGCTCAGCCAAGTGAACTATATAGCAGCTCCCCACAAAGTCCTTCTTAGAAACTATGAATTGAGTAGGGCTTTTTGTTTATCTTGATCAAGCTGAACATGTTGTGCTTGACTCCCTTGTGCACTAACACACATTTACCTTTGTATTGTAACAGTGTGCCTTCAGGATAGCGTCCTGGCCTTTTGGAAACATGGCATGCAGGGAAAGAGCTTCAAGTCCAATGAGGTAAATATAATCATTTTAATCAGACGGCACCTTGGGGAGAAAAAACAAACAAACATGAATCACCCTCACTTTGATGCTTTTGCCCTTAACACCAATGTTGGTATTCATTTTCATGGACCCTTAATAGCTGCTAGGGTGGAAACTGTGAATGCAGTGTGTGTCAACATCTTCAACGTAGGCTTGTTTGCTGTACACATGAGCAAACACCTCTCTCACTTGTCAACAAAGACCCTTAGTCCTGTCTATGTGTGTGGCTACATGCTGTAGGTGATCCCAGGAGATTAGTCCTCAGGTGGAGCCAGACAGAGTGTCTTTGTGTTAGGCCGAGGTAATGAATTAGCCCACCTTTTCACGGAGGGATTCCATGTTAACCCGATCACGAGACACGCTCAGCGGTACAATAAAAGTTCAAGAGATCACAGGGAGGTGAAGCATTCTGCTTAAATGAAAAATGATATGGCCATAGGGGCTGCCCTTTTGAAAGCTGGCCGCGTGAGACGTGGTCCAGCAGCACTTGAATGAAACAGAAGGTCTGTTTCCCGAGTCCCTGACCAGCCCAGCTTGACAGATCTACCATAGCAAGGATTTTTGAAATGTCAGCAGTCATGCAAAATTCATGTTCAATCATAAATGAAACCCGTCACACAACAGGGAGCAGCTGCTAAATAATTCAGCCTTTGTCTTGTTATGATTCCTCTCAAAAGCGAAGGCATTCAAGGGGGGCGAGTCTGGTGATCTGCGCTTGCCTCGGTGGGTGCATCTCTGAACACCCGAGACCTTGTTCTCATTTAGACTTAAAAAGATCAGATCTCTGCCAGGGCCAAGGACTTACACCTAGCAGGTGTCAACCACCGACTATCTCACATCTGTCAACAAGTTTTCATGACATGCCAGCATATGAGTGTTATGAAGGGGCCCCTGTCCTTTACACTGCATGGTGTCAGGCTACATCTTCTGTCTAGAGGTAACAGGTAAGCTCCAGGCTTCCAGGCACACAGGAGAGATAGCACTCTACTAAGAGTTTGATAAAAAACATTAGACATTCTGTTAACGACACAATCCATGAATCCACTCTAAGCACAAAAATTAAAACACAGGAGAGGGACTGACTCAGAAATTCTGCAGATCTTTTAAAAGACAACAGGGAAATCTATATTAATCAGAAAGGTATGATGTAACACAGCAGAGCCAAAACTTCTACCTGACCTATGCTACAGATTTTCATGTATGTCCCTGTGGAGTTTAAGATGCGTCATACTTCATTACATTACATTACATTTCAGTGTACCCTCACCGTCACCAGTACTTCTGATATTCAGCCAGTTGTCACATAAAAGCATGTGTCTTCTTTCTTTTGAAGGTGACCCAGGAGATTTCTGATCCAAGCAGAGTCTTCCGCCTCCTCGGATCTGACAGGTTGGTACAGACACCTACACTTTGGTTGCGTCATTAGCGGAGGAGCATGTACCACAAAAATCTCAAAGAACTGATAAAAAGACAGAGATGATGAAAAGGGTAACGACCACCGTTTACGCTCGGTTGTCATCTCCCTCCTACTTTTCAATCCATCTTTTCACCATCACTACTGTTGTTAAGTGGTATTTATTGGTATTAGGGATTAGTATTCATTCATCCCATAATCCCCATGAAACCTGTCTCTCTAGATCATCACTGTCCTCCCTCAGGTCTGTTTTTCCATTACCTGGTAACTTCCAAACAACCCACTGACCCTTTGTGTTTTGAGCAGACAGTTCTCATCTCTCACTGCACTGGTCTCTCCATCTATACCCACAGCAAAGCTCATCAGTCTTTCTGTTGGATATTATGGATATTAAACAACTGTGTTTCCACCCCAGACCCCTTAAATACCTTCTCACCATCTGTTTCCTCGGTAGAACTGCTGTCGAGCACACAAAGGTCAGGCTAAATTGAAGAAAGAAGGTGATGTGCTTATGTGATCATTTATCCCAAAACTGTCAAACTAGTGAGAATGGCCACCGGAAATTCTGAAAGCCAAATGTGAACTCTTATGTTGCAGAAAAGCAGCCAGTCCGACTATTACGGCTATTAGAGAATATTTGGTAATTTCTTCTGTTAGATTGCATGAGATAACTGCTAAGTTATTTCATGTATGTATTAGATAATTTGTTTTGTCTTTAAAATATCTTTAAAATATTGAAGGGTTTGAAAAAGGGTTTTGTCATGTTTACTATCGCATAAGCAGCAGTTGTTACATCAGAAAAGCTGGAAAAAACGATGTTCAAATCGGCTTGTTGATTTACCTTCAAATAACTTTTAAATAATTAAATGATCCTCTCAGTCCTATACTGAAAGTCACGGGTAAAACACACAATACTTTAAATTTACAATTCTGAGCACAAATACGCTCTGTGTGATGAAGGCTGCTCTCGGCTGCAGACAAAGCAGGATGTGATTTTTACACCCAACCAAGCAGTGAGATGGAGCATGCTCAGTCTGGAGGACGATCTCCCAGCAGCACCACTCATTCAGCAGTGACTTCTGATGGAGCCGCCGTGCCTGTGGCACCAGAGCGAGGCCAGTCTGTGTTGCCCAGCCTGCCATGTTTTATTCACTGCCACCTGGGCACTGCCAGCCTGGTTTGAGTGTCTCTCAGCGCCTCTGTAATTTCATCTGATGGAACGGACAGTATAGACTGTAGCTCCTCCGCTCACCTGTCACCGCCACGAGGCTGATGGCATCTGAAGATGCACTCGCTGCCATCCTGATCTGGCTGTCATCTGACTGTTGATTACTTAACATGCATGATGCTGCACACTGAAACCATGAATATTATGCAGCAAGTGGTTAGGTGTCACTTTGAGTGCAGTTCAAGTATTAATGTTTTTTATAAATCAGACTATCAATAAGCTACACTTTGCTCAAAGCTGTGGAAGTCAAACAGCTCTCTTATTTCCTTATATTTTTCAAACTCTGACTTCATCAGAGTTTTAGTCTTACACATATAAAACATGTATCATTTTCATGATAGAAGAATGTTTGAAAAGCACAAAGTATGTATTGTAGGCACCCACTGGTTTTCCTCCATTTTTTAAAAGATATAATAACATGACTTGCACCAAAGGTTCATCCATCTAAAACTGCTAAAATTTCACACGCAGATTAGACTAGATTAGAGAATTGATGGCACTGATGTCTTATGGTAAATATGGAGCTCAATTATCTTAAGTGCAGCATAACGACTGGAAATAACTGCTAGCCTTCGGCTAAAGTTTAACAAACTGCCCATCAGCTACTTTGAAGTTCTCAAAGTAGCACATAGCCTGATTTCAATTTAATTCAATTTAAAACCTTTATTGAAGAGAGAACTTAGAAATTAGACCCTGTTGATGTGATTAAGTGTAGAAAAAAGACAACAAGAGGTAAGTAGAGTCTTCCAGGGTTTCAGACGCTGATGAAGGTGCAGTATGAGCCAGGTGTTTCAACTGAGGAGTCAGTTGAAAGAGAAGGTGGTGATGGGGAAGAGGAGGGTTGTGTGAGGGATGTTGGAGAGGTGATTACCGGAAAGATGCGCTGACATCAGAAATGTGTGGAGAAGAGGAAGCGATGGAGTGGATAGAAGTGGAAAAGCAAGATAGTAGCAGGGATTTTTGATAGAAGCAAAGTGAGAGGGAACGGCTTCATTGTGCCAAATGACTCTTGTTACCAAGTGTAAAGAAAGAGGATATTATGTGTTAGGATATTAATGTCTGCCTATCAGCACCAGTCAGTTTTACTAACTGCTGTTTGTATGTTTCTTTTGCAGGGTGGTGGTCTTAGAGAGCCGACCGACTGACAACCCCATGGCCCTGAGCAACCTCTACATTTTAGCAGGTCACGAGAACAGTTACTGATCCTCATCCAGAGACTGGTCAGATCTTTTGAAAAGTGGATAAGATGCCTCAGTTTTGGGAGAAAATGCCTCTCTTTGACCTACATGTCTGTGTTGAGAGACGCGTGTGGTTTGAAAGAGTTTTTGGGAGTTTCTGTTAAAGATTGAAGGATCTGCAGGTCTATAAAGGTGGAGCCTCTTCAGTCTGGATTCATACGTAGCCTTACACCAGCAAGACGTTAACTGTAGCCCCCCTCATCCCAAACAATGAGAGAACTGTTACAAGCAGGATGAGGAGAAACAGTAAAAGCTTGAATGAGCATCGTTACTTAGCGTTTTTCTCACTTTTCTGAGTTACAAACAAGTTATCTAGAGGTATTATGACAAAAGTGCCATTAAAATTCAGCAGAATTGTGATTGTATTAGGAAACCATGAGAGATTTATTGTGTTACTGTCTCATAAGTACTGCCAGTGGCAAACATTACTAGGCTTGAGAGGAGATTTTACAAGCTCTGTAGTGAAACTAATAGAACAGTTTAAACAGAAACCCACGAGTGCTGTGGGTTATTTAAGCAATATTTATTAACCTCATCTTGAGTAAGAGGGTATGTTTGATTTACATACAGGGACAGAACAGTCTGCTGTGTGAGAATTAACTACCTAGTGATTATTTCCCAAACAGCTTTGGGGTATTTTTACTGCTCTGTAATATAGTTGCTTCTCCTGCTCTGCTGCATTTTTAGAAGTTGGATATAATGTACATGTACATGTTTTTTTTTTTTTTTTTTTGTTCTTTACCCTCCTCTTTTATAGACCTTTTACATCTCATTATTTGCACCATGTAAGCACTTTTGTACATTTTTATTTAAAATAAAAAGACAAAATGAGGGACAATGCTAAGTTTTATTAACATCTTTGCATGCCCTTTTGCAAAAATTGTAATGTAATACTGTTTTTATAATAAAAGCTGTTGTTAACATGACATGAATGGACTGTGGATTATTTTTGTGCTGTGAGGTCAGTTTGGCATAACAGAACTGAAGATGTCTCTCATGGGAGGAACAGGTAAAAGTGAGTGTTAGTTTCCATTATTTCTCTTTTCAGTTTGCTTTTTCCTCTGACGTGACTCCCTGAGATAATTGGTCGCAGTGAGACTGGGCTAAATTTGCAGCTCAGTGTTGAGTGATGTCAGGCAAGTGTTTTTTAATGGTCAGGAAAACATGAAATGGACTCTGTGTGAGAAATCAGTCGGTCGGTGAACTCTTGTTGCAGTAAATTGAAATGTTTAATCTGGGTGAGTGTTTTCTCTGGATGTCAGTGAGGATGATGATGTTTGTAAGCAAACAGCCAGACAAAGATTACTCTCTCAGGTGTGACAATCCACAGGAGTCCTGCTTTCTCTTTTCCTCCTGAGGTGGAGGTGGAGTCGGCTGTTCCTATGGGCACCAGGGTGGAAAAAGCAGAAATGTGTGAAGTTGTTGTTCAGGGAGAGAGTCAGTGGCAAGCACCGGAAGTCAGATGACCTTATCTTCAAAATTAAAACCAATACTGCCATCGCTGCTTTATTTAAATATAAAATAATTTCAACACTATTAGAACTTATTTTGTTACAAGTGTGCAAGCAAAACACTGACTTTAAAAAGAAATACAGGAAAATAACTGGTCAGTATCCTGAAATGTGACTAACGCCATTTTTATTAGGTTTGATCAATAATAGCAAAAGTGTTTGACAGAAAATTATAACTCCGGAGAATGTTAAAAAGATATCAAGGGTCACCACCTTAAAACAGAAATAAAACTGCTCTGTTTCTGCGCTGGGAAATCCTGCGTGACGTTTGGGTTGTCTTATTTTGAAAAGCGCGACCGGATGTATGAGCTGCTTTTATCTAACTTGACGCGTTAAAAACAGGCGCTTGCTGGAGCTGCAGGAGCAGTTGTTTTGTGATCGTTCACCTCGCAGGTTGATGTTTGGAGGAAGAAGAGGATCCTCCTGACTCTGGATTTCTTCCTCAGAAAAATCTGCGAACATTTTAACAAAAAGTAAGTTTATAGATTTAATTTCATAACAAACAGGATGGGATTCAGCTGACATGTTTTTGGGTCATTCTACGGAAATGTTACATTTGAAAACACTTTAGGGTTACAATTTGGGGGTTTGAGCAATTGCACCTTCTTGAGCCATCGACTTGGCAATATGTTTTTTTAATCAGTTATATAGAATCCTAGTGGTCGTCCCCACAGCCAAGTGGAAAGAGTAAACGCTGCGTTTTGAGGTCAGGGATACGTTTTTAACCATTTAAAAAAATCAGTAATGTATATATAACTATATGATAATCACGACATAAAACACAAAATGTAAAATAAGCATCATAAAATATCTAAAGAAAGTAACGGTCCTCTGGAGTTGTATCACTAGTGTTGCCTTTTAAGAAAAATCAATTATTTTACCCATTGCCTGAAGATCTATATAGATTTGCTCATGGTGAGTCCAGTGTCGCTTTTCATTTATCAGACATTTTCTTTTATCTCACTGTTTCATATGAAGATTTTAGTTGAAGTCACTGCTATGACCCACCTTACTGTTAGGGAATTGCAAATAAACACAATACAGATGCATTAAATGGCATCCTTTTGTGAGTACACTATGACTGATTTGCATTTGGTTTGATGCCCTGTAGCAGCCGTTTTTGTAAAAAGCATTTTTCATGAAGATTGTCACTGGTGTTACCTTCCTTATGGTAACACCAGGGACTCCTGTGTTTTTTTTTTTTTTTCTTTAATAAGTCTTTGATTTTATGCCAAGTGTAACAATTTAGCTTCATCTACTTAATTAGAGTTGAAGAGTGAGGGTCTTTGTTTTTTGTGCAGTCATGTGAAAAAGAAAGTTTTCTTACTGCCTCCTTAAGAATTAAGAGGATAAGTAGCAGCCAGGTGCTGCTAGTCAGATGCACTTGATTAACTGATCATCAAGTGTGGCCACCTATAAAAGCAGATGTTTTGTCAGTTCGTAGGTCTGGAGTATTCAGGTATATGTGTTAACACAATGCCACAATCTCCCGAAGAGACAGACGATGCAATGCTCAGAGAAAGTGCAAAAAAGCCAAGAGCTACATGTCTACAGGCCACAGGTAGCATGTTAAATGTTAAAGTTCATGACAGTACAACTAGAAAAAGACTGAACAAGTATGGCTTGTTTGAAAGGTTTGCCAGGAGAAACCTCTGCTCTCTACAAAGAACATGGCAGCATGACTTGCATCTGAACAAACCACAAAACGTCTGGAATGATGTCCTTTGGATGAGAACAAAGTGGAGATGTTTGGCCATAATGCACAAAAACCAAACACAACCATAATCCATGTTTAGTGAAAACCAAACACAGCATATCAGCACAAACACCTCATACCAACTATTAAGCACGGTGGTGGAGAGGTGATGATTTGGGCTTGTTTTGCAGCCATTGAGTTAGCCATGAACTCCTCTGTATACCAAAGTATTCTAGAGTCAAATGTGAGGCCATCTGTCTGACAGCTGAAGGTTGGCAAAAGTTGGGTCATGCAACAGCACAATGATCCCAAGCACAGCAGCAAATTTCCAACAGAATGGCTGAAAAAGAAAAGACTCAAGGTGTTGCAATGGCCCAGTCAAAGTCCAGACCTCAATCTGATTGAAGGACCTTAAGAGAGCTGTGCATAAACAAATGCCCACAAACCTTAATGAACTGAAGCAACACTGTAAAGAAGAGTGGGCCAAAATTCCTTTCTAAAAGCATTTGAATTGCGGGGTGTACTTAGTTTCTAGGAAACTTTATTTTTCACATGACTGTAAATCACTATTGTTTCATTGTGTAACTGCTGTTAGTGTTATTTTTTTTCTGTCACATCAAATTAAATATGTTACATTTAACATGGTAATAATTTTACATCCATTGAATCTTACAACAGTTCAGGGTTATGAGATAAAGGACTGCATCATTACTTGTTTTTAACTTTTTCAAATATTTTCATGAATGAACAAATATATTTATATATTTTAACAAACCTGATTGAAATAAATAAAAGATAATCTGCTGATTTGTTGCAGTATCATTATTCCTCTGTGACTCTGACTACATGTGCTGAAGAATCTGAGAAATAATATTTCAGAAAAGCCTTTAAATTATTTTCTTTGTGTCCCCTCTTTGTGTCCCCTCTGGGAAACAACCTAATGTACTTTGCATTGCAAATGTTTTTGTTACGCAATCTAACTGCTGGGAGACAGGTGTAATGTTCCCTGTTAGAAGGGGGCCAATTAGGAGGTTATCTTAACATTTTCAACCCCATAAACAAGTTTGCATGCGGGCATGCTTTGTTTATACTAACATGGTAGATGCATATAAAGTTCATGATGCTTTTTGTCACTAATGTTGCTGCAAAAACGCACCAAGATCAGCACATTTTTTTCAGCTTTAATTGTGTAAACCATTGATAAAAGCAGCAGATTGCTTCTCTTCTCTGTTTCCCTGCTGAGAGCCCCTCCTCTCTCTTTGTCTGCTTTCAGGCTGCAGAGATGACGCCGCCTCCCCATAAAAATCACTCTTGCTTGTAAAGTTTTTGTTTTGTCTCCTTACAGAGGAGTGCCTGTTCTTCCTGAGTATGGAGAAGTATGAGAAGATCGGGAAGATTGGAGAGGGTTCGTACGGAGTCGTCTTCAAGTGCAGAAACAAAGACACTGGGCAGATCGTCGCCATCAAGAAGTTTGTGGAGTCGGAGGATAATCCCATCATTAAAAAAATTGCACTGAGGGAGATCAGGATGCTCAAGGTAAAGACACAACCTCCCTGAGTGAAACTTACAAATCCTGCAAAATTAGTAAAGAACTTGTAAGAGAAAAAGTTGAAATTGTATTTTGTCAGGTTTCCCAAATAAAATATCAAAATGATAAAATAAAAAAGTCAAAATTACAATACCAACAAGTAATGTTAAAATTATCTTGAAAATCTTAAAAAGGAGAAGTTTAAACTATGATATTCACTACTGTGCAAAAGCCTTGAGCCACCCCTCATTTCTTTATATTGTGCTTCCAATGACCCCGACTTTCTTGTAATATTTTAAAGTGGTCTTGAGCAATAGTTCTCCAGGCTTTCTGAAGGTCTTTCAAAGATTTTCTTTGGACATTGGCTGCTTTTTCAGTCCACTCCTTCTACCTGACCATTTTCAGAGGAATATTTTTGTTTGTTAAGCCATTTAACACTGTCCTATGAATCATTCAAGCATAAAAAAGGCACCTAACTCAAGGGATGAATCAGTGTTGTGTCTACACATAACAGACAACTTGGCAAAGAACCAATTTTAAATTGTATCTTTAGGCACTTTGTTACTAGCAGCCTGTCGCAAAAACACATCATTTGTTCCCATTTCTTTAGTTGAATCTATGAAAAATGCCAAAGATAACACAGTTTGACAGGCATAAAATAGAATTTTTTGCACCAACAAGGTGATTCACAAAGAGCTATTAGCTGAAAACTTGGCATATCTCAGCATGGTGTGCAGTGTGTCCATAAAAAATTTGGAGGACAAAAGACAAAAGAAGTGGAGGACAAAAGAAGTGGCAGGCCTAAACAAAACTGTCGACAGCATATGAACAGTATCTGAAAGTTGTGTCCTTTAGAAATAGAAAAAAAATCCAGCAAAGACCTGACACAGGACCTGAGAGATGCATCTGGACCTTCAGTTGATCCATCTACTGTTCACTGTAACGTCATCAGAAATGGTCTCAGTGGAAGGGTGGCTGTCAAGAAGCCATTCTTAAGGAAGGGAAACAGGGAGAAAAGGCTGAGGTTTGCCAAATGATACAAGAACTGGACTGAAAATGAGTGACAGCAGGTCTCATGGAGTGATGAATCCAAATTTGAAATTTTTGGTTCAATCTAATGAAACAGTGTGGCATCATCTTGACAGAGGATGAAGCAAAAAGCAGCCAACATCCAAAGAAGAGCTTTGAATGTCCTTCAAGAAGCCTGGAGAACTATTCCTAATTCAAAATTGTAAAATAAAATGTTAAAATTATGTGATTAATAATGAAATACATGACTTACAATGTTAAATTTACCAAATAAAAAATCAAAATTATGATATAACTCATCAAAGTTGTGCTTGTTGACAAAATTATTAGAGAAAAATGTAAAACCTGCCAAATTAAGTCACGTTTGACTTTGCAAATCAATTTTCATACCAAGTTTTTATGATAAATCTCAGCTAAACTGTTAATATGCTTTATGTTCTGTTCTCTTTTGAAACGTTAATTCTGCATTTGAAGGATTAAAGTCTTGTTTTTAAAGTAAGGAGATATAAAGTATTCCTCCTGTCTTGTGCAGCCAGCGGGAGGAACACCATGCAATTAATTCTGCAGACAGAGGGGAAGCACTTTTCCCATTGAAAACAGCAAAGGTTTAGAGGGCTGTAATCAAATGAAGGGAAAACCCTGCAGGGTCACAGCTGACTCCAGTAATTCAGTTACAGTGTGAAATGTCTGTGAACATTTATTTTATTAAAAGGGAATTGGAAACTATGCAGCCTGTAATATCTGAAGAAAACCTCTCACACAGTTGTATATCTTTGTTAAGCTGTAAATTAGAAGTTTAGGCTTAGTTGTTCATTACTGCTTCTCTTTTGAATGTTGTGGTCAAGTCATGATGGGATAAAATCCCTGTGTTTCTCTTGTCTTTTATGAAAGATGTACATATTTATCAAAGATGTACTGGTGGATTTGTTGGTGGTTTAATTAGTCATGCGGTGGGTGGGAGCGTTAGTGGCCTGCTGGACATCAGGAGCTCATAAATAGGACAGGTTGTCAGGGGCAACAGCATGTTTATTACCCTCTGTTAACAGTTTAGTCTGTTTGAGATACAGACAGAGACTGATGAGCCGCTCCTCCGTGCAGCAGATTCTGACTGTAATGTTTGGGTTTTTTGTGTCTGTGCAGCAACTGAAACACGCCAACCTGGTGAATCTGATCGAAGTGTTTAGACGCAAACGAAAGCTTCACCTGGTGTTCGAGTACTGCGATCACACAGTCCTGAACGAGCTGGACCGCCATCCCAGAGGGTGGGTGTGCCTCCCCACAAAAACCTCTCTGAAAACAAAGAGATACATGCAGTTACTTAGTAATTGCATGCAAAAACTTAAGTAAAACTCATTGCACAAAACTTTTAGGCAAGTAAACATATTCAAGACTATACTGTCAGCACTTATAAATAGAAAAAGACTTTCTGTTTATTTTGTCAAAATTATGAGATAGTAAGTCAAAATTATGGCTTAGTAAGTAAGAATAGTTATCTAATACATCAAAATTGCACAATTTCCAGCTCCATGTTTTACTTTACTGTATTTTTGTTCAACCCCTGTATTTTTTTTTTAAATGAGTGCACATTGCACGGTACTGACTGGAGCATATGTGTGAGTGCTGTGTGCTTCCTGCGATCTTCACATTACATGTATGCAACAGCATGCATGCAGCTTTGTCCAGCTCGGATGGGCACAACTCTCGTCTCCCAGGAGGCTGACCAGCTCTCTGCGGTATGCTTACAGTGATGCCCTCCCAGAATGCTTTGCTGGAAGGGAGCCACATATTATAGGGAGTGTTTTGGCTGTCCTGGCCTATAGCCTTCGGGCCACAGAGGGTTCAAAAGAAGAGGAAATAAAATAGAGAGAAAGGGCCTGAGATTGTTATTAATTGCCAGTCACAAGACTCGAATTAGCCATTTCCCCAGCAACACTGATAGATGGTGGCCTCTTAACCAACAAAGCCTCAGTGCTGAACATCAGGGCTCACAAAGGAAAGGACAGGGCCATCATTGACTGTCGTCTTCAGCCTGAAAAACACAGAGGGACAAAAGAAAACTAGAAATGACACAAGAAAAAAGCAGAAAAGGGAACCATTTTCTTTTTTAGTTATTTATGCATCTATCCACACTTTGCTAGATGAATCCTGTCCAGCTAGGAACCACAGAAACTCAGCCACGAAGTGGCAGACCACGTAAAGTACAGAGTAAAAGTCTCCAACGCTCTACTGACTCAATAACTGCAGAGTTCCAAACCTCCTCTGGCGTTAACATCAGCACAAAAATTGTGCACTGGGAGCTTCATGGCATTGGTTCCCATAGCCTAGCAGCTCCTGTAGGTGTAATATGCAGGTGGCCCAGTACTTTCATCAGTATAGTGTATAATTATATACACTATATAGTGTATGATTCTTTAGCCGCACTGTCTGCTGGTCGGTCTACAGACTTTATGCCTGACCTCAACAATAATTGGATGGACTGCAATGAAAGTTTTGTACAGACGTTCATGGCCCCCAAAGTATGCATCTTATAGACTTTAGTGACTTTTCCTTTAGCAAACCATGAGATCAACATTTAGCTCCTGGCTCATTTTCATCAGCAGCACCTAGTCAAGTAGACACAAAATACTAATACTACTAATGCAGTCAGCAGTCCACATAAATAATGAATCCAATACATATGGCAGGTATCTTAATATCTGTTTTTTGGCATCACTTAGGCATGTTTTCACAGTGTTAGGGAGCTTGTTCCCTCCATTGTTGGCCTTGAATAAAAAGGCAAAGTTTCTTTAGCAGTCAACCATGAAGCTTTGATCGTACGCTCCAATCTCAGCTGTTACTTAATTGGAAATTTTCCAGGAAACTGGACTTTGTTCTAAGAATTTTTTTCCAAGGTCAACAATAAACCTTCAAGCTTGAATAATTTCCTGTCCATCAGCTAACTGTTTAGTATGTGTGGATTTCCTCCTTGTCCTTCAGCGTCCCAGAGCATCTTGTAAGAAGTATAACCTGGCAGACGCTTCAAGCCGTCAACTTCTGCCACAAACAAAAGGTAGGTGACTTCACACTCTCCCCTCCCACCTGACTCCTTATATAGTATATTTCCCCGTTGTCAAACCTTCCCCTCAGCTTTGTTTTTGAATTCCTCGCTGCTCTCCTCCCTCCTCCAGCTCCCCCCAAACACTCTGCTTTATGGCTCTTTTTTTTTTAACAAGGATTCCTTCCCCTTGGCTGACCAGCAGTTAATGTATCACCAAGGCACAACAAATTCTACAATGCCCCCCATATAACAGTGTAGCTTGAAGTCCACAACCCCTTTCTTTCCCCACAACATTTTACAACTACGAGCAGCAGGAAGCATGAGCTTTCAGTCTGTGTTTAAGTTCATACAGCGGCGTAACTCTGCTACTTCTGTCTCTGCAGTGTATTCACAGAGACGTCAAGCCGGAGAATATTCTCATCACCAAACACCAAGTCATCAAACTCTGCGACTTTGGGTTCGCCAGGATTATCAGTGAGTTTATAAGCAGCTGTAACATTGTTGACACTGCCATTTAGTGGTCACTGTTACTATTACAAGTCAGCATAAATATTTACAACTTAATGAATGTTGAAAATTTGTATATTTTTGTGAGATTTTCAGCAGTTATAGATTGGTTAGGAAAGCCTTACTGGGGACCCCTTATATGCTTGTTTAATGTGGAGACAGATATGCAGTTAGTGTTGATTCATACTGTTTATTGATGGTGTATCACTCAATTAAAACTGTTAATATGATCATTTCTGCTTATTGTAGGACCTCACACATCCTTTACAACCAAGAAAATGCATCATAATTATATTTACATAACAGCTCTCTCTGTAAGTTAAAATGCAAAATAATTCCCAACATAAGGCCAGAAACCCTTGAAGGGACTCAAAATTATTCAAAACATGGTCAGAAGAAAAAAGGTTTTACCCTAAAACTCAGTTTATTTCTCCGTCATGTGTTTTTCTTGTGAAATGCTTGATAGTTTAAGTGCTTCAGTAAATATTCACTTAGAAGAGTTCAAGGCTTGTACTAATAATTATATTCATTCCTCATTCTTTAACCAGTTATCCATCCATCCATCCATCCATCCATTTTCTTCTGCTTATCCTATTCAGGGTTGCGGGTGGGGGCTGGAGCCTATCCCAGCTACCATAGGGCGAGAGGCAGGGTACACCCTGGACAGGTCGCCAGTCTGTCGCAGGGCTAACGCAGAGAGACAGACAACCATTCACGCTCACATTCACACCTACGGCCAATTTAGAATCACCAATTAACCTAACCCCACTAACTGCATGTCTTTGGACTGTGGGAGGAAGCCGGAGTACCTACCCACCAAACATGGGGAGAACATGCAAACTCCACACAGAAAGGCCCTGGCCAGTTATCCTCATAAATTAAATTATAGTGGAAAAACATCCAGAGTTTCCTGAAACCTACCTGAAATCCCCAATAAGAAACCTAAAATATTCAGCTTACTGTCACACAAAGAAAAATAGCAAAATGTCTCTCTCAGAATCAAAATTAGATACTTCTGATTAGTAGATTGTAAAAATTGTGGCTTACAGGTCATATTTAAGAAACACTGGGTTACTAGTTGGATCAGTCTTTGCAGAATCTGTGATTGTTTTCTGTTCAGAAATTGATTAAATGATTCCTGATGTTGTGTGTTTCTGTGTTTTGCAGCTGGTCCGTGTGACTACTACACAGACTATGTTGCAACTCGCTGGTATCGAGCACCCGAACTGCTCGTGGGAGACACTCAGTATGGCCCCCCGGTGGACGTGTGGGCGATCGGTTGCGTGTTTGCAGAGCTCTTGTCGGGGATGCCTCTGTGGCCCGGGAAGTCAGACATGGACCAGCTGTACCTGATCATAAAGACTCTTGGTAAGATCAGCCTGCTTCGGATCTTCGGAGGAACCTAGGAAATGTGCAGATGTAATGATTGAGAAGTATTGGGTTATACTCACTAAACGCTGTGTAACTATGTTGCAGGAGATCTGATTCCTCGACACCAGCAGGTCTTCAGCAACAACCAGTTCTTCTGTGGAGTTTCCATCCCAGAGCCACAACAGATGGTGAGACATAAAGGCTCCATCTAACTACAGCATGTTTTGATCTACATAAGTGCTTAAATTTTGTATTCAATGCTGTTTTTATTTCAGTCAGAAAAAGCCAAATTCCAATGAAATAATAAATTCACGAAAAGAAATATCAGTACTTGTAACTGCTTTTTCAACAAGTCCATTTTCTTTTCGGTTTCTGCAGGAACCTTTGGAGCAAAAATATCCAAACCTCTCACATCAAACTCTGAGCCTGATGATGGTAAAGATTTATTTTTTTTCCAGTCTAGTCAGAATCTAATTTATTTCTAACAGAAGAAAATTGGTGCCTCTTCCCACCTTGTGCTGTAATGTTTGCACTTCTTCCTGTAACTGTTTTACAAAAATCTTTATTCTTTCTTTACAAAATCAACAAATTCGGGTCCTTTTTCCACATGTCATGGTACAGGGCTGTCTGAGGATGGACCCGTCTGAGCGGCTGACCTGTGAGCAGCTCCTCCAGCATCCGTACTTCGACAGCCTGAGAGAAAGGAACGAGAGCACATCTCGAGAACAGGACCGCTTGGGCAACAAGAGGACACGTTTACCTCGCAGACACGTTCCACCCGGGGTAAGTGGCCTTCTGTACAAATAATAATGATGACGCTCACACAACTTTGGTGCCATATTAGGGAACACTGCCAGTTGAGCAGTACTGTGTAAAAGTCTTGAATGGTGGATTAAAATCTGCCGGTTCTTTTCTGAATTCATACTCACATCAATTTTGACAAGATCTCCAACACCACTGGCTGAAATGCAGCCCCAAACCATGACAGAGCCTCCACTGTGTTTTACAGAAGGCTGTAGACACTCACTGTTGTATCTCTCTCCTGACCTCCTCCATACACATTGATGAGGATGTCAACTAAAAATTTCAAATTTGGAGTCATCACTCCATAAGACCTGTTGCCGCTGATTTTCGGTCCAGTTCTTGTGTTATTTGGCATACCTCAGCCTTTTCTCCCTGTTTCCCTTCCTTAAGAATGGCTTCTAGACAGTCACCCTTCCACTGAGACCATTTCTGATGAGGCTTCAGCAAACAGTAGATGGATCAACTGAAGGGTCAGATGCATTTCTCAGGTCATGTGTCAGGTCTTTGCTGGATTTTTTCCTATTTCTTAAGGACATGACTTTCAGATACTGTTCATCTGCTGTAGATTGTCCTCCACTCTTCCAGTTTCCTCAAATTTCTTTAAGCACACACTGCACACCATACTAAGATATGCCAAGTTTTCAGTTTATAGCTCTTTGTGAATCACCTTGTTGGTGCAAAAATTCTATTTTATGCCTGTCAAACTGTGTTATCTTTGGCATTTTTCATAGATTCAACTAAAGAAACGGGAACAAATTATGTGTTTTTCTGACAGGCTGCTAGTAACAAAGTGCTTTTATTAAGTTCTGGTTCTTTACTAAGTTGTCTGTTATGTGTAGACACAACACCGGTTCATCCCTTGAGTTAGGTGTCTTTTTTATGCTTGAATGATTCATAGGTCAGTGTTAAGTGGCTTAACAAACAAAAATATTCCTCTGAAAATGGTCAGGTACAAGGACTGGACTGATAATGAGTGAAAAAGCAGCCAATGTCCAAAGAAAACTTTGAAAGACCTTCAGAAAACCTGGAGAACTGTTGCTCCAGACCACTTTAAAAAAAATTACAAGAAAGTCTGACTCCTTGGAAGGAAAAGATAAAGAAATGAGGGGTGGCTCGAGACTTTTCCACAGTACTGTATACCACATTTAAACCCACATAAGATAGGTCACATCATTTGGCAACAATTTAGATTTTGTGTATTTGAAATTCACTTCAGTTCATCCCAGCGGGTTTACTACAAATTTAATGCTAATCAAATGAGAAAAATAGGTTTATGCTGTGATTTCCTGTTTTCTAACGGCTGTGTCCTCACACAGATGTTCAATAAGTAAACATCTGGAACGACCAAACAATGCAATTAATGTATGAAACAAGTAGATGCTAAATATTTGAATGGTCCGCTCAAACCACAGGAAATCTTATCCTCAACACATATCTCAACCAGAGGGATTAGAGACAAATAATTATATGCATGTAAAAATAATTGATCTTTAAAAATGCCCCAGAGACCTTATTTCGATTAATTTTTGTGCTCCACAGTATTTGCCACAGCTGACCGGCACCAGCTTCTTTCCAGCTTTGGACAATAAGAAGTACTACAACAACCTGCGCAAGTTCAACTATCACCTACCGAACATCTAATCTCACTGGTCCTAATCCGAGTTTAACCTGACCACCATCAACAGTTCAGTAACATGAAGCAGATTCTGGTAGCACTTTTTAAAACACATTTAATGACGATCCAACCACCTTTTAAGATGTTTATCACGAGGTGTGTCTGGTGTTTCTCTATTGATGTCAGTCTATGCACTATTCCCAGCAGGTCCACTCGGACATGTTGGTTTATGTATGTTGCCGACGTTTCAAGATGATTTTGTATAGAGACGAGAAGCAGTGAGCTGCTCTGCTTGTAGTTGCTGAGTAGACTGAAGGTAAAACTGGAATGTACTGCCTTGCCTGGTTTGCCAAATGTATTTTTATATAATGACAGGCTCAGTAAGAGTGACATGTTTGTTGTTTATTTTAGTAAGTTATAATGCAGGACGCAAACTTTAACCGCGCAAGAGCATTTCACAAAATATTATTTATTGACATATTAGGAGTGAATACAGAAGTAAACATCTTTTATCTCACCTTCACAAGCATTTATTAGTAGCAGATCAGACTGTACTCGACTTCTCTGGAACATTGGTGCTAAGGATGTTTTCAGCCATCTGTTTATCCTCAGATATTTAAATGCCAAAATAATCTAAAAAGAAAAGACTTAAATTACTCTTAAAGTCGTGGACATTTTCATAAATTGCTTTCTCTATGTACACAGATATGTGGCTACCTTTAATAAATATCAAAGAGAACTTGTGTCATGAGTGATTTAACTTGACTCTTTGCTGGATTGATGAAATGAAGGATCTCCATATTGGACAGTCAAAGCTCTGCAAGCTCAGGCCATCAAAGCAGTGTCTTTTAATTTGGAAACCTTAAAAGATGAGTCAAAATTTTATAACTCGAACAGAGAGTTGTTCCTCAATCAGTCCAGGTCCAGCTCTATCTCCAGACGTGGAAGTGCCGTTTGCAGTCTGTCAACTGTTGTCTGTTTGTCTTTGATTCCGGGAAGATCACTGAGAAACAGATACTCCAGGTTCCTGAGAGGAAGCGTCACCTGATTACTGCATGCATTATGACAGGGTTTTTCAATTAAGCAGATTTAAAAAAGCACCATTAAAACAAACAGTACTTTGAATTCCTTTTCAAGTTTAAAAATTTGCTTACGGACCCGAGTTTGTGCAGGGCAATAATGCCCTTATCTGTCACATTTCCACATGACACCACCTCCATCATGTACAAGCTCTCCTGCAGGTTCTCTATGGAGCTCAGCCTCTCCAGGCAGGCGTCTTCAATGTAGATACACTTGCCGAGCTTGATTTCTTCCACATGCTTCAAACCATCTAGAAAAATAAATGCAAAAAACGGCATCAGCACTCAATAATCAAACAGGAAAAGATCGACTTGTTTATAAAATATACTGGAGTGGAGCAGCCAGCAAGGTCAGAGAAAGTGTGCATTCATGCCTGCTTGGTGTAAAATATCCCAGTCACTTGCGTCACTTTTGGATAATTAGTCTAAGAGAGACGCACTTTCCCCTCGCCTTTCCTTTCCTGTTAACACCACAGAAGGGAATCGCTTTCAGGTCAACAGTCGAGGTCAAAGCTAATGCAAAATTTACACTTTCTGAACTTGGTTTTAATTTTTAATTTGAACACACTATTTAATCTGTTAACCCAACACGGGTTCAAAGGGAAATAGCCTTTGTTAACATCTGGATTTATTGCAATTAAATGTGGCAGCAACTTTACACGTCCACAGAGGATTAGTCCTAATGACTTTAGTGATCTCCTGAGTTTTCATCCAGAACCACCCTTAGGTCAACAAGATCATTATGAAACTGAAAACACTGAATGCTGGCATCAAATGCTAGTCATATTCTTCTGTCCTTACTTTTTGATCAGATAGTTACTTATTTAAATTCAGTTTGTCAATTTCATGCTATATTTTTGTTCAAATTTGTCATAATGTTGCTCGCATCTTCTCAAAGATATGAGAGACAGATCAGTTTGTGTAAATCTTTTTTTTTTTTTTTTTTAAAGAGCAGCCTTTTAATGACTGAATATTTTAAGTTAATTGTAAATCATTTTAATCACAGCATGTTAAGATGCTGATGCTAGGACTGAACTCAATGCACATCCCAAGTACAACTGAGGCTAACAAAGTACTACACCTAAAAATATACCCAACAAGCTAAATCTGATGTCCTGAAGATACACATGTACAGAGGATAAACCCTTTGAATTTAAGAATATGGATTTTTCTACTATGATATGAGATCAAACATTAAAAACATTATTATTACCCCCACAGACTGGGTTAATCTTCAGTTTTTCCTGCCCAAAACATGTGATGTGCAATAAGATTACAACATCAATGATCAAGACAAGTCACGAGAACAAGAACATAATATTCTCCACACTGTAAAGCTGACCCAGGTAGTCGAACCCTCTGTACATGATGCAGGATTCGGTAGCGTCAATCGCCTGGATCTTGTATCTGCCCAGAGGCCCAGTTGGCAGTGCATTGTAATCATGATGCCAGCGATCAAAACCTTGGAACCGCACTTTGGCACCACATCTCAGCAGCCACTCTGCTGCAGCTCGGTCTGGACCCACAGCTTTAATCCTCTCATAGTCCACCCTGAGTGAAGATCAACAAACATTCAAAGTACAGCACATGCTGATAACATGAAATGTTACGGGTCACATTTGTTGGGTGCAGAGAGGGAAGAAGGGTCAAGAGCCAAAAAGTTAAAGTCCTAATGGCAACCTGCCCACTAGGGCAACTGTTTAACCCTGAGCGAATCACCCACTATGAATACGTTCACAAAAAATTTCAGTCTACCCTCAAATGTGTAAGTCATGTGGACTAAATATAAATAAACTAATGTGATATCATGTGATACTTTAGACTTAAAAAATAAATTGAAATAAAAATACAAATACAAATGCATATTTTTTTAGTTGTAGTCAACATATTAAGCATGAAAAAGTATTGATGCATATTTTTGGTGAGAC
>VUQI01062280.1:0-16184 GCA_015106735.1 Paratilapia polleni
ACTCAGCCAAAGTCCTCATCACTACAATGTTGTGCATCTGGAGACAAAACATCATCAGACTCTTCTCTCTCATCAACTCAGCCAGTAAAAATGGGAGGTGGTATTTCATCTGAATGTGGTCCAGGTCTCATTGCTGATGGCAGGTTAGGGGAACTGATAGATGATTTAGTTTTGGAACTGTGTCCAGAAATACTCTAAGTGATTCTGTGGCTCCCTCCATACGTTTGGAATACCAAAACCCAAGCTCTTTCTCTTTCCCTTAGTCCATGCTCGGTGGTTTTCGACACACGCCTGGCAAAGTGAATGAGGTGCCCATGGCTTGTCTTGGTTGCCCAATTTCATACCAAAATAAGCAAAGTATGCCTTTTTCACAAAATCTGTTATGTTTTGTCACGGTTTGGATGTCGTGAAGCATCCACAAATATAGCAGAAAACATCTGGATCATGTTTACAAAACGTGACAGGATAGAGCAAAATGGATATTATTTTTGAAATCAGCAACCCAAAATTAGTAATAACAAGTGTTAGATTTCATACAGCACATATGATGCAGAGAGGTGTAATTAACAGGTATCTATAAAAATCTGTGGCTGCAGCTTACTAACCAAGATTGCTAACGTTAGCTGATAAAACTCCACTCTCTCCTAATTGTTCACCAGGCTGTTTATTTCTGCTGTAAAGTTGGACATTTTAACATGGGAGTCCATGGGAATTGATTTGCTTTGGAGCATAAACACTATAAAACACGGACTTAGCTTCCAGGTCGGAAAAATGAATCCAATTCGGAGTTCTTTAAACCTGCATTCTATCTGAAGGCCACCAGATGGCGATAGCTGTGGTTCCAAAAAGAACAAATGAAGTCTATGGAGAAACAGCTTTCTGACTTGCCCTCTGTAAACACTTTCCTATTGAGTTTATGGGCTCAGTCACTCACTTTGGGTCATACTGAATAAAAAATTAAATGTTTTTTTTCACAGACCCGTCCCTCTTGTTACATCCAATTTTTGGAAACCAAGACGGTGGCGGTGAAAATACTTATCTCGAGGCTTCAAAATGGGACTTCAATTCACCTTCTTTACTGTCTATTTTTGGAACCTGCCTCAAGTGGCCACTAGATAAACTGCAGCTCCAGAGATTGCCACATGGTTTTCATGTGTATATAAAGGTCCTCCTCCCTTATATACACCTTCATATATACTGTACTGTATATAAAGGTGTATGTAAACATTGACTGTGAAGTTATCTTAATAAATAAATCAATACTATGACTTTGCTGTTGTTTTTTCACTGCAATGACAGAACATCACACTCCCGCAGTTAAAGTCTACTTTTTAAACAACCATGCATAATTATTTAAACTACCACTGTACAAGTAAAATAGTGAGGTAATGCATGATTTGACCACTAAATATACAGCTTAAAACGTTGATTATCAGTGGAAAAAGGAAAAAGGAGACAAAAAAAATTATACAAAAAAGTTAAATCTTTTCTCTAATCTATACTTTTGTGTGTAAATAGCTGGACAATTTTACTTACTACCAGAAAAAGTTGAGTGAATTTAGTTCAGCTGGCCACTAGAGACCACAAGCAGACATTTTAGTTCTACATTGGCCACAATGGTTGGGAAGCACTGTTGTAAATTTTACCTTACTTGCATCAAATCCATTAAAACTTCTTTGTTAGCGAGCTAATTGGTGGTGTTGATTTAACTTTGCTGTCGCTCATGCCTCACTCTGGAAGTCCACAGAGATTTAGGTTTGCCAAACACCACCTCTTGTCACCATTTTAATGTTGACAACAGCTGCCCACACACTGTGAGCACACAACCGGGTGGAGCACTCTCTTTACTGTGCAGTGAGTAATGCAGAGGTAGATTCATCCATCATGTTAAGAATTCACAGGTGACATTAGAAAGCAACACAGATTATCATATGCCAGCCCACAGCTGGAAGCATCTGTTCACACATAAAGAATACTATAGACAAGACTGTATCCAGCTATCCTGCCTCAGATAATGAATGTACACACACACACATGCACACAGATGAACACTGATGCAGCCTGACAGACAAACAGATGCAGACTCACTCTCTCTCCTCTGGAGCTCCATCTGTGTAATGACATCTCACGCTTGGTTAGGACTCTGCTGCATAATTAGAGCCCTGGCAGCTGATGGATGGCACTGCAGCACCTCCACCCTGACGACCTTGGCCTCACCTCAGCCGCGCTGAGGTCCGCATGGGCCTGAAAAGGACCGGTACTTTTGTCTTTTCTACAGACCAAAACAAGCAGTCACCATATTCCCTGACGCCTCCTGTAGGATCTCACAGCAGACATTTAGACGTGTCACAGTAGGAAAGGCACAGGCAATGGCATTAACAATGACTCTGTTCAGCTCAGGTTTCCCAGTAAAGAACAGGGCATACCAGACTTTAAAATGGCATAAATTGTGCTGGAACATCAATTCAATTCAACAGAATCAACACGAATGTGTGAATGTTCTGTGTGGAGCTAACATAAACATGAATGTACACATTTAAGAGGATGGAGAGCCACAGTGCAAAACAGTGAAGGCTATTGCACTACACACTTCTATTAAACTGCTTCTGCTGGAGTAAATAAGAAAAAATAGAGCAGTTATGACCACATACAGGATGAAAGATGGACGTAGCTTCCACATCTGAAAAATGAGACCAACATGGAATTGCCTTAAACCTGCATTCTGGTTATTGGCCACCAGGCCAACTTCCAGTCGTATAGAAGTCTCTGGGAAAATGTACCTCTGCCCTGATCTCTGTAACACTTTTCTGAGGCATTTTTTTGGGCTCAGTCCCTACTTTCAGGGCACCCAGCTCGAGAGTTCATAACAGGTCTTCATAAACCAGGGGGTGACATCACAGTCGCTATGTCCATCTTTTACACGTCTACGGTTTGCACAAAGGAGTCAAATAAAGTGTGAAATTATTGTCTTACTAGCAGCCAGGCTAAACTGATGAGCCTGCCACCACCAGGGGAGCAGTTACTTCATCAAGGGCTTCACCTTACACAGGTGTGGCTGGCTGAGCGGATGTATATTATTCATTTTTGGTTTGTATTTTGTGTTATGTAAATGTACTTATTACAAGAAAATTTATCAACTCTGTTTGTAACTGAAGACTGTAACCCATAAATATGGTTTTGAAACAGCAGATATTTGATCTTTTATTTGTGCACACATCTAAACAAGCTTCCTGCACTGAATGTGTTGGCTTTTTTTTTTCTTAAAGAAAGTTGGTCAGTAAGGGGTAATGTTTATACCAAAGTTAGCAACCTTGTAACTTTTTATTATGTGCAATAAAATGCCAAGTGAAAGTAAAGAGAACAACACAAAGTAAAAGGAAAGTCTGAGGGTGTAATGTGACTGAACTAACAGCCCACCTGCTACAACTAGCTCTTAGAGGTGTTCAAACTAATCTTCACTGACAAATATTGATCTAATCTTACTGAATCATACCATCACCAGAGTCAGCGACCAAAAGGCCACAGAAACTCAGAATCACATTAAAATCCTGTAACAGCAGGTACACAGGGTTACCATGTGTTTTCCCACAGAAATGGGTTGATTTTGAAGAGTTGATGCAGGCTGTATCGGTTTGTCATGATAATCACACAGATATCAATCAATAAAAATCCAAATTATGAATGAAATAATTTGTTTATACTCAAATCCTATCACAGCGACTCCACATCAGCGCACACATTAACATGCCAAATCACGCACAATGTGCTGTAATGCTCCCTCCTGAAGCTAACTCTGGATATTTGGCTGGTTTTGTCACACAGGCCTGGCAGCCCTGCAAGCACTCAATGCACTGAACATACTGGAGTACACATTGAAGTGTGTTTGGACATTAAGTTGAAGTTTTTGGAAAAATGCAACTGAACTACAGTAACTATGGATCTTTTTTAGTACTGTAACAAAGCTTCTGGCACCACCTGTTTCCTAGAAACAAGGTGCCACTTTGACATAAAGTCAGGTATGCAGTGTGCTATTTTTCTATGCCCGAGATGTACGATGACCAGCGGGAAAGAACTGCGGCAATATCTTTGGTCGCAGCGGTCCTATGTTACACAGTGAGAGAGTTTCAAAGATGGCTTTTGTAACGGTCTCATGGCCTGAGACAAATGTCTAAAAGTGTCAGATATTTAAGACGACGACGTCACAGTTTGACGGTTGCTACAACTTATCTCAACCAAACAGGACTGCAGCAGGAGATGACTGACTCATCAATGTAACACTGATGCCATTGTTAAAATAAAAGACTAAACCCAAATGGAAAACATGGAAATAAACTGTGCAAAACAAAATTTGGAGTGTTCCATTATCCGTTATCTTGACTGTGCCAAGGAAGACATAACGCAAACATAAATAGCAAAAGGAAGTGTGCTATCATTGCAGTCTACATGTATCAATCTTGATGTCCTGCCCAAGTCTATTACATCTATGTTGCATACTTTTTGCAATCTCACAGTCTGCACCTGAAGTGTGACACTTGACCAGCAGCTCAGCTGGTTAAATGTAATTCAGACATCATTCATTTTATTTTTTACACTTTGACATGTTAAAATGTCCAATAACAAGATGTAACATTTTTACTTTTTTAAGAGTTAAGAAAGTTCTGGTAGAGATATTATCTTGGCCGGGTCATGGCGACCTCATGATGTTAATGGTGTTGGTTGTTTGTTTCTCAGCCAGGAACAACTGGCTCAGATAGTGTTTAAGTGTCCAGGCAAGAATGATGGGTCTGTTAAGGGACCCATGAGTGAGTAGGGAATGAGTGCTGTTCTCTTTTGTTGGACCTCGGCCATAAAGCCTGATCAGTATAAGAGAGAGACGAAGTTGTAATACCCTCAGAGATGGCTTGCAATATTCACTGAATCATTTATAACCCTTTTTGTCAGTGCAAGTAAAAGATATTAAAAAAGAGCATTTTATCCTTATTCACTTCTTGAGATTTCTTTCTACTAGAGAGGAATTTCCCTAACAATGGTCCATCTCTTCATACTGTCTGATTTCTCTATCCTGTCTGTGGCTCTTACCTCCCTGCATATTGTTTCCTTTTGAGGGTGTAATACCTCAAAAACAATGAACAACTGATCAGCCACAACATTAAAACCACTGGCAGGTGAAGTGATACACATTGATAATGTTGTTACAATGCAATGTTTTCTGCTGGCGACCCTTGGGTCCTGGTATTCATGTGAATGTACCATCAACCTAATCATTGTTGAAGACCTTCATGGCAACAGCACACCCTGATGGCAGCAGCCTCTCTCAGTAAATTCTCCATTTTCTCCAGTTTTTAGCAAGTGTTACCCAAACATAAAGAAACAGTGCAGCTTATGGGGTCTGTGGCAGCAGCATGGTGTATGTGGGATTAAGGAACAGCATGTTTAAAGAGAATGAAGAAACATGACAACCACTGGTGTGTTTCTATCCATCCATTTTCTTCATCTTATCCAATTCAGGATCACAGTGGGGTTGGAGGTTATTGCAGTTGTCTTGAGTTTATACTCAGGGTACACCCTGGACAGGTCACCAGGACTAACACATAGAGACAGACAACCATTCACACCTACAGCCAATTTAAAATCACTAATTAACTTAACATGCATGTTTTTGGATTGTGGGAGGGAGAACGTGCAAACTCCACACAGACGCTCCAGCTGGCCTGCAGATTCAAACCCAGGACCTTCCTTCTGTGAGGCAGCAGTGCTAACCGCTGAACCACCGTGCCTCCTGGTCCTTCTAATGGATCCCAGTGGCACTTTGCACACACATTACTTTTTGTTGGCTACACTTATTTTTATTTTACTTTTGTTTATTAATTTTTTATTTACTTTCATATGATTTGATGACAGTAAGTAAAATATATAACGTCCATCCAGGGGTCACATGGTTAACATCCCATATGGAAAAGATATATTTGGTTTTACAAAATGCAGTTGTATTTTTGGTTTTGTTGCTGTCTTTTCCAAAATGTTGTTTTCTAAAATGTTGTGATGCTTTGATGTTTTTCTTTGTGTTTTATTTTGCACCTCCAGGCCACCAAGGCTGCTTTTTTGTTGTCTTTTGGGATTTGTTTTTCTTAAAGAAAAAAAATATTGCTGTGTTTTCCAAAATATTTTGATTTCTGAAATGTTTTGTTTTGTTTTGTAAAACATCTGTGGCTTTTTTTTTTTTTTTTTTTTTTTTTTTCGTTTTTTTTTTTTTTTTTTTTTTTTTTTTGTTAAGCCACTTAGCACTTTCCTATGAATCGCTCAAGCATAAAAAAGGCACCTAACTCAAAGGATGAACCAGTGTTGTGTCAACACATAGCAGAAAAAAAAACTATTTTAAATTGTATCTTTAAGCACTTTGTTCCAAGAAGCCTGTCACGAAAACACATCATTTGCTCCCATTTCTTTAGTTGAACCTATGGAAAATGCCAACAGTTTATTAGGCATGAAATAGTATTTTTGCACCTACAAGGTGATTCCCAGTGAGCTATTAGCCGGAAATTTGGCATATCTCGGCATGGTGTGCAGTGTGTCCTTAAAATATTTGAGAAAACTGGACAAGTGGAGGACAAAAGAAGAAGTGGCAGACCTAAAAAACTATCTATAGCAAATAAAAAAGGTGATTCCTAAAGAGCTATTAGCTGAAGACTCCAGCAAAAAAAAAAGTGAACAAAGACCTGACAGGCCTAAGAGATGCATCTGGCCCTTCAGTTGATCCATTTACTGTTCATTGAAGCCTCATCAGAAATGGTCTCAGTAAAAGGGTGGCTGTCAAGAAGCCATTCTTAAAGAAGGGAAACAGGGAGAAAAGGCTGAGGTATGCCAAATTACACAAGAACTGGACTGAGAATCAGTGGCAACAGGTCTTATGGAGTGATGAATCCAAATTTGAAATTGTTGGTTCAAATTGTCATCAACATGTACAGAGGAGGTCAGGACAGAGGTACAAAAATCACTGCACCTATTTCCCATTTTCCTAACAAAATATAAAGAAATGGCAGGTGACTGAATTTTGCATGGTACCGTACAGCCTAAGATATTGACTGTAAATCAGCAAATTGGTGCTTAATGAGAATTGTCAACTGGTCCAAGAACAGATGACAGACAAATTTAAACCACACGTGTTTACCATAAGTCCCCTGTAGAATCTGTGAAAGTTAACAGGTTCAACTCTGTGTATGTGTGTGCAGTTTCACTCATTATTTAATCTATTTGCTCTTCTTACGCAATCCTCCCTCAACACTTGGACCTCTGTCTGTCTGCACGGCTGCCTGTCTGTTTGTTCCGCTCTCCTCCACAAAGAGTTCACTAACCTTCGGCTGGACCTTGTGTTGACTTTTTTTTTTCTCTACCTGACAAACCAGGTCCTCAGAAGGCTCAAGCTCCTGCGTGAAAGTGAAAAGTTCCATGTCGCTGTGGCAGGCCTGTCATCACCGCTCAGTTGCAGCAGGAGATGAAGCTATTCACAGAGAAGACAGGAGATGGTAGAGAGTTGTCGGAGACCTGAGACTGGCACGTTTTTAGAAACAGATGTGAATACACAGGCACACACACACACACACACACACACACACACACACAAATATATATAAAGTCCTCAAGGTAAACACAATCAAGTTCCATCTGTCAGCAATCAACATAAACACTTTCCTGTTTTTTATTTGAGATTCATTTATTTTCCTTTTTTCTTAAAAAAAAAAGGAAAGAGTCCATTAAATATTCATGTGAACTGGATTTTATTGTTTCCTTTCTAATGTTTAGCTTCAAGCATCCAGTTCTTAGTGGCACTGTGTGCAAAATAAAAGTTTTCATCACCTAAAAATTTTCATAAAAATTATATTTTTCCCTCCTTGTTTTTGTGACTGAACAGGAAATGACAAGAAATGTTACAATAACTTTTGTTGCACATGTACCGTCACTGTTGTAAATCAGATTCACTTGCAGTCAGCAGGATTTTTTTTTAACCGAGCTATAAATGTAAGACCAGCAGGTTTTCTTTTGCAACGTGTCGTGCGAAATTTTATTGTCATTTCTGTCTCCTCCGCTGACTGACTTGTCGATGCCTGACTGCAAACCCCTTTTAGAACTGCATCACAATCAATATCCATCTGCATACTATGAGCCATACGCTGGTGATGGCATTTTACACCTGAACTTTCCTTTATGCAACTGGAAACACAGCAATCTTCGGTAGCACTTTATAATACGGGCTGCAATGACTAAGGGTGTAGTTCCCCTCGAATTAAATGGAATTTCAGTTTTATCTGAAATTACGATGTAATTATATTTACCTCCAAATACTTATCGGTAGATACACTAGAATAAGGGGGTAATAATTCAACTATTTACAGGAAAGAAGAAATAATTACTGTAAGTAATTTTAAGAAGTGCGTAAGTAATGTTTGATACAAGGTCAACAAGTACAAATAGGTGCCCTGTTTTGGGATAATATATCAGTGCTTACAGAACAATAAAATTGTTTTAAAATTGTTTACAGCAATTGTTTGCTTCTAAGAATCTTTATTTCTTAATGACCCTCATCAGCGAAAGATAAAGGCTTTTAAAAAAGAAAAAAAGGGGAAAAAAATATCTGAAGTCCGAGGATCTTCCAGGAACCATGACACAATTTTCTGGAGAACTGATTGGTCAGTAGGTGGTGATGTCATACCTGTTGATCTCTAATCTTGAACATAACCTGCTCCAGAGGAGGTCAGGTTTGCAGCATAGGTTGCTATAGTGATGTACCCTGGTAAAAAAGTGAACTGCATTCATAACACTGAAAACCCAGGGTTAACCCTGATGTTACCTCACTAAGCCTGAAATACAGCTTCATTGTGTATCTCCAAAGAACACTATTCAGATATACTTTCGGATTTAAAGACTGAAATTCTCATTGTGGTTTAGTAATAAAAGTGGTTTTGATATCATTAAAAAATTAATTATTTCCAAAACTTCTGTCCTTCCAAAATTCATATATTTAATATTTTGAGAACAAAGTAGGAATAATATTAGTTTTCTAATACAGTATACTTACCAGCTACACTATTTAAAGCTAAACTTTGTCAAAGGACATAAGTGTGTGTA
Organism: Paratilapia polleni; assembly: GCA_015106735.1. Lineage (NCBI taxonomy): Eukaryota > Metazoa > Chordata > Actinopteri > Cichliformes > Cichlidae > Paratilapia > Paratilapia polleni. The sequence goes on from VUQI01062280.1 coordinate 9,124, forward strand.
TAACATAACATTATTTAATCTAATTATACTTTTGTTTTATGGCTGACAGTCTGATTACATACATGTATAAAGATTTTACTCTTTTTTTAATGCCTTGAACGGCCTATCGTCTCCCTGTTTGCCAACTCAACATCCTGCTGGAGATACTCTGGCAGAGCTCTATTAAAGGTTCCTGCACCAAAGATGACTTTACAATCCAGCCCCCTGAGCTCTGAAAGTCCCTGAATGGAAGTCTCAGGCAGACAAACTCAGTATTCTCCTTGTTCTTAGAACTTACTTATGTCACATGACCTTTTCACAAGCAATTACTCCATAAAGCACTTTGCGACATAGTTTTTGAATGGTGCCATGTAAAATACAAATAGTAAAATACAAATAGTAAAATACAAGCACTCCCAATCAGTGTCGGATTTGAGCATGCAAACGTATGGATATTTCCTGGTGCAGATGTGATCAAACACACAAAAAGAGCAGTAGGAGAAATCTGGTCATTAAATTTTGACCAGTGTTGGGTGGGTTAACTTTGAATGAATGAGAATGTTTTTCTCTTCACAAGCCCAGAGGGTCCTGCAGGTTCCCACTTGACTTCACACACTACACACTGAATCAATGCCTCTTTGATTATTACTTGTTTACAAAGGCAGTGTGGGTTGCTGGACCATTGCACTGGATTGCATTAGAATGTGCAGGTGTTCACTTTCTTTTCCTCTAATTTCTTTGGTGCAAGATTGAAATTAATATTGCAGGGAACAGGTAGCAACGGACATTAGTTTATGGCTTTATGATGCAGTATATTATTTGTATCCATGTTGATATTATAATGCAGCCTTCCAAGGAAATGGAGCCACATCCAGCAGAAGTTGTTCTAAAGGCTACGACTTGTACACAACTTCAAAGCAGATCCATTGACCTGCTTTGTTCAGCCTGTTCCTCCCTCTCACCATCTCTCCACTTGGTGCACATGGCTTCATGCTGCTGGATATTCAAAGACATCAAATGCATGTGAGGCCCTGACAATTAGTGGATACTGTTGCGGGGTAATTAGTGGAAAGGAAATAAGCCTCCAATTTCCTCTAGCCCCCCAGAGAGCATCCATGCTCACAGACATTCATGTATGAACACACGTACAGTATTCCGCTTCAAGAAAAACATACATACACACAGATTTACTGAGCAGCGCGTCGCTGACGAACAGAAACATTCAGTGATTTCAGAGAAGGTGTTTAATCTTTGCAATGGTGTTTGGTGCTCTTGTAGCTAATTGGGCTCAGGGCTGGAGTAGTTACAAATAACCTAAAAAAAAAAACACATGGAGTATATACAATACATGCCTTTGTGGTTGGAGGGGAAGGGAGAAAGAAATATAGAAAAGCAAGGGAAAGCAAAATGACAGAAGAAGAAGAAAGGGCCATAAAACTTAAAATGGTCCAAGGCCACAAGGAAAAACAGGCCAGAAAAGAAGGAAACCACTAAAGATGTAAAGCAATAAAGAAAGGGTTTAAGTGGCATTTTTACTAATCTATCTTATGTTATCTTTACAGTCACTGTAATCAGTGTTGTATAATAAAAACATATCAAATGTGAAAGGGGTCTCACTTCATGATGAACTTACCGAGAATTATCAGCTGAATCTGCAGCTCTTCTCTGCTTTATGGAGCTTTATATCAAGTTTCAGCTCATTGTTTTGGTGTTCAGTCTGTAAATTTACTGTTATAGTTCACTCTCACTACCCCCATAACATTTTCAGATGCAACAGACAGACTTTTTCAGCAAAAAAAAAGCTCTTAAAACTCGCCATGCACTACCTGCTTAGCACCAAATGGCAGACAGGCACAGTTAGCAGCTACCGGGTGATCGCAGTGGAGCATTTAGCAGCTAAAGAGCCAAATACTCCACTCAGGAGTAAGTGGAGACCAAAGAAAGAACAGAGAGAGTGAATATTGGATTTGCCTTTGGGTTGGATGACATTCGTGCTGAAAAGGATAGATACATGTAGTGCCTGGATCATGTAAAAAGCAGAGTTTGGAACCATAAATTGTCTATAAAAGATGGACATAGCCACGATGACATCATCCACTGGTTTGCAAAGTCCCGTTTTTCTGTTGCTGGGATCTTTCAGCATAGGATGGGTCTGACTGAGTTCTGACTTGTCAATCATAAGGGAGCTCTGCCCTAAAGCAAACCTGCTCTATTGTCCTTGTTGACACTAATGAATAGGATAATTTAGAAAATGGGCATCCTGTTGTATTCAATATGACCTGAGACTAGTGATTGAGATCATTAACTCCTCAGGAAAATTTCACTAGCAGGAAGAACTGTCAACGACCCAGTTACGCTAATGCTAGCTAGCTTGCTAACAGCTGCAGATTTTTATCAGCCTTTGACTTTACATGTGTTGCGGCGTTTGCTTGTTTATGCATTTAAAGTTGTCATAGTCCACACATAAGACTTTAGTATTATGCGTGGTCAGAGGCTAGCAATAAGGCTAGGTCAATAAAGGCTTCATGACAACGCTATCCTATCATAATTAATGCACTAGGCAAATAAGTACTTAATGTACTGCTAGCAGTTAAGCAGGGAGTAAAGAATGGATGATACAGCTCTGCTTGCCAGGCTTCTAGAGGGAAATGCTTTTCTAGAGAGCTTTAACAATAAAATCAATCTAGTACCATCACCTTAAAAGCTGGGCTCAATTAAATTCAATTTCAATTTTATTTATATAGGGCCAAATCACAACAACAGTCGCCTCAAGGTGCTTTGTACTGTGGGGTAAAGACCCTACAATATTAGACAGAAAAGACAGAAAACCCCAACAGTCAGATGACCCCCTATGAGCAAGCACTTGGTGACAGTGGGAAGGAAAAACTCCCTTTTAACAGGAAGAAACCTCCAGCAGAACCAGGCTCAGGGAGGGGCAGCCATCTGCTGCGACCGGTTGGGGATGAGGAGAAACTGAAGAGAGCAGAGGGAGACAGGACAAAAGACACACTATTGGAGAGAACCAGAGTTTAATAGTAACTAATGATTAAATCCAATAATGGTGTATAAACACATGGAGAGTGAAGAGAGGTGAGTGAGTAGGCTCGTAGCTTTTTTACAGACGAAAGCTTTTGTAGCTTTAGTGTAGACTAAAGCTAAAACATTTACATTAGCTAAGTCCACTTATTACATAAAACATGCACTAAATATTATAAAGAAGTTAACAAATGTAAAAAAAGGAGCAGGCAGACTTATTACTGTTTTACCTTTTGAGCTGATATATATCCACTTCTGTCCATTAATTAAGGCTAACATACACACATCCACTGTTCTGTTTGTGTCACTGTGCAATTAGCAGTTAGCTTTATGACAGGTGGATAGTGCTACATGAATCCTGTGCAATTGCTCTGCATAAGGTTTCTGTAATAAACCCGAATTATACTTCGAGTACTTTGCACTATTTGTTAATTTCTTTGTAATTATTGTTACTGTTACTATTATTTGTTGTTCTTAAAAAAAGCTTCAGAAATATGGTACAATACTGAAAGTAACTGGCTGTGCACAATCACGCACATAAAAATGCATTATCTAGCCATCTGTTTAAATACACACACATGCACACACAGACACTAAAGTATGTGTCCCAAGGCTAAACAAGGACAGTAAAGGCTGTCATCAGACCACTAAAATGAGTTGATTTGTTTAAGGTGTTGTGATGCTGAAGGACGCAGAAGCTTGTCCTCTGGCGCCAAATCAATTTTTAGGTGATGTCCTCTGAGGTCTAATGTAGTTATGCATTGCATGCTATGTGTGTGTATAATTGGCGTGCGTACAGGCTGGTATTTTTACCCTAAGTAATTCTTGAGTGATTGCTGGGGTAGAGGGGGAGTCATGAGGAGAAATGCCTCAGAGGTTCTTCTGCTCTGATGCAGTATTCATCACTACACCTTTCCCAAAATTCATTATTCATGTTTCTTTACAGGCTGTCATGTCCAGGTGACCCACATCGTGGTGCTGGTTTCTGACTGAAACATTGTTGTTGTCTACTCTTGATCACCACCTGCAGTTTCCCACCGTTCCTATATGTCCCTCCCTTTATCCTGCCTTGCTCTTTCAACAATTTTTTGCCTTGTCATCTCTCACCTCCCTGTCCTCCTCCACTATTCTTGTCTGTTTCTTTTTAGTACCTATTGTTTCTCATAAATGTCTCAGAGGAAATGACAAAAACTATTCCAACTTCGGCACAAAACATTTTTTTGTGTGTGTGAAACCATTGCTTATTGTAAGATGTGGCCTGGTTCAAATCTTTGTGTTAGTCATTTTTTTTAGTGTAATGAATGTCAAATATATTAATTGGCATAATGGCATATTTAGCTATGTGAGAGGCTGTTTGGTCCAAAGAAGATGAATTGCATCGCTGTTGCGATCTCCTGCCATTACCTCTAATGCCATAATAAGGGTAAGAGATGTCATTTGTTCAGTAATTTGTATTTTCACCATAATATGTAAAACTAAGACTCAGATGTACTTTGTGTTTAGTGCCAAGAAATTTTTACTTGCAAGGTAACTACTGATAAATCAGTAATGGGAAGTGAAAATATTTTCAGTAAACCAACAATTTAGTTGGTTTGATCAGTTGCACAAAATAAAGTGACTGAAATGTCTTGCAATTACTGATTATGAAATTCTGGGCTAAGATGAATACTTAAAATGTCAATGTGGCCAATAGCTAATGCCAATACCTGTATTTCTGTGCTTTTTTTTTTTTGTTATGTATCCCCACCCCCATCCCCACTCTACCCTTTGGTCCAGGAAAAAGATTTATTAAGTTAGGCAGATTAGTGTGAGGCTACAATCACAAGAAAAAAGCACAAATGGGGGGTGACAGTTCTGCAGGTGATCTCTTAACCAAACAGATGGATTCAGTTCATTTTAATAATGACCAATGCAATCTACCAACAGCAGAGCAAATTAGTGGGCCAAAAACAAGCCAATCTGAAGAGGGCTCGAGGAAACTACTAACAAAAATAACACTGTATGAGAGGAGTTATTCACATGTATAGGAAACATCATGGCAATTCAGAACTCGAAAGATAATTTACTGTCAGATCCTAAGTGATGAAGTTACTGCTACTGTAATCTTGTGTGAGGCTGCTTTTTAAAGTCAAAGGAAAAACTCTGACTCACAGCCATCTGAGGGCAACAAACAAACACTTCCTATAAAATCCTGAATTACGCCCACTCAGACACAAAGAACATAACGTAGGATTCAGACGTTATTCTAACGTGCGTCAGATGTGTCTGAGTCACATTAATACCATATTTTGATAGAAGTTAAAAAAAAACAAAACTTGAAAGTCGATTTGTGATGTTGCACAGCTCTATGTGTGCTGAGTAAAGATGCACAGAGGCTTTTGTGCTCACTGCACTTTTCATTATGCACTGATGTCTGTGCAGAAATGCGACTAAAAAAATGCAAACTACTCTGACCACTGTAAAAAGTAGCTTTGCTGCCTGCATGAGTGGTGTATTGTGCAACTATTCTCCCTCTCTCTGTGAAGCTCCAAGTTAAGTTCCACTCTGTTGTAGTGCTACTGAGAACCAGAAATAAGTGGGGCTCTCCTGTAAACATTAGGGATGAAGACTCAGTAAAGAGCTAAAGGAGAGAGCCAAAGCTTTGACACCATGCTCATAGCTTTGAGCAATCCACTTGCACCAATTACATGTTTTTTCTGATAACACCTCCCTCTGCCATTCCAATTAAATTAACACTCCTACTGTCAACTACCACAGCCATATCAGCTGCACAAAAATGACATGCTTTTTTCTGCATTAAATAATGGCGCAAAAAGCGGTAATTTGCCTGCCACAAACCATTAGTAAACCTGGCCCTTAGCCAGAGCAAAATTGATGTTGACACAGTAAATAAATATCATGCATTGACATTGGTAAATTAAAAATCACTGTGGTCTTTCAGGCAGAATCTGCATTGGCGGTGATAAGTGACCATGTATGAGTGAAGCATTTATATGAGATTAATGAAATGCACAGTAAGTAAAATGTTTGTAGAATATAACAGGAGAGACAGGATATTCTGCAAGTGGAACTTTGACTATATGCAACAGCCCGGAGGGCAGGGCTCATGTAGCTCAGTAACAGGTTGCTGTAATTAAGGTTAGAATTTCAACATTTCAACTTATTCCATATGTTCATTTTTTTTAAACAATACAAGACAGCTGACAGGAGTCCAAATAGGATGCCAGAAACTGCAGAAATGTCTGTCAAGACAAGGCTACATAACTATGTAGTCATAGTAAATTACTGTAAAACTCAAAAATGGAAAAATTATAGTAAAAAATAGTTTACATTTCACAATAACTAGCTCAAAGTTAAGTTCAGAGATTAAGACAAAGTTCACCATTTAGAAATTTCAAACTAAGTTTATAGTCGCTCAACAGCGAGTGCTCCAAACTCATTCAGTTCAACGCCCACTGAAAGTATGAGTGACCTCAATGAAGGTTTACTTCCTATTACTTTCAAATTTAGGATACCTTTTGTTTCTTTGTAGCATGTAGCATCCAAAAGCATCTTAAATCCCAAATGGTCCTACCAAAAAAACATCTTTTTTGTAAAGTCACAACCATTATGCAGAATGTTGTGCTTTATAGAAAAGCACAAACTGTGTCTGAGGTCAGATGTAACCATAGACACAGCTTATCTTCAGGGCTGAACACCAATCTAAGACGCATTCTCCGCGCTTTGATGATGGTGGAGAGCATTTTTGTTCCATCACTTTTACTTTATCTGCCACCTGCATTTATAGTTCTCGTTTGCAGCCCACAAAGAGTGCGATTCAATCAAACAGGAATGTGGATGGAGAGACTCAAGTTTTTCTCTCGTCAAAGAAGCAAGAATGAACCTTGAAAGAGAACTAAGCAGAGAAAAATGCACCCATTTGTTGACAATATACAGTTGCAAAATACTCAAGAAACTAGTGGAAAAGAGAAGAAGTCAAGCCAAAAGGATATGAGTCATCTCTGACAAATGCTCCACAAGAGTCAAAACAAATGTACGCACAAAAA
>VUQI01062280.1:16204-34167 GCA_015106735.1 Paratilapia polleni
AAAGAAAAAAAAAAGCAAAAAAAAAAAAAAAAAAATACACATTTCTAAAAGATAAAGAAACAGCAAACTGGCAAGAAATTTGCAACTGTTTTACATACAATAATCTGACCAAGTAATTTATTTACTTGGATGTGTTCTGCAGTGTGGAGCCTCTTTGATTAACTGTATGCTGTTACTATTCACAGATACAGGATGTGTTTACAGTACAAATTTTCTGGAGCTTTTCAAGCACTTTCAGCCTTCTGGTTCAAAGCACTCAGTATGTTCATTTTTTATGGTATGCAGGCTAGATGGACCATAAATGCATGTGACTATTCTTGGAGCAGATGAGCCAAGCAGGGTATATCCTATTTTCAACAAAAGCAATGCAATCTAGTCAACCTATCCAGCGGCAAATCCTGAAGAGCGATGATCCAAAAACTACAGTAGACCTCGAAATGCAGTCTCCCTTTGGATTTCTGCACGCAGAACACATGGTCCAGTGACACTGCCTCACGAGGGAACATATCGGTGCCAAATTTTAGACACACAATGTTGTATCCTTTCTCAGTGAAAAGTCTGCTTAATTCAACTGAAGTTGGCACAGACCCTAAAACTGAACAGACTGTACATTGAACCCCTGAATGCAATTACCCCACATCTGGGCGTGAGTACCAGAGTACTTTGCATATGATCTGGATCCAAAACAGATCCCTATATGCAGGGGGGAGGTCCATATCCAATGCCAGTTACATGTACCACTTCAAATGGGTGATGAGCATGTGGTCGGGAACCACTAAGTAATTCTGCTATAAAACTGTACCCAGAATAAATCAGCAAAAAGCATCAGAATATAATATCTAATATCTAAGATGTGAGAAAATGAAAAACTATACCCACAAACTTGAGATGATAAAAAAAACGATATTGAAGATAATGAACCTTCCTCTCTAAAAATGGATGTAATGAACTCAAAATACCTGCAGCTCATCTCTAATTCCTGTGCACTCACACCAGCAGACAGATCATGACAAACTCTCTGCTTCTAGAAATCCACTTAACATTAAACACCTCTGGCTTCTCAGCTGCAGTGTCATTCATTTCTACTGAGCAGAAACGCACAGTGAGCCACATTGCTACAGACACTGGATGATGCATACAGTAGTAAACAGGACAGAGCAGTGCCAGTCCTGACTAATGACAGAAAGCTGGGGCAAGCCCAATAGTGGACGCAGCTTCTGTTGGAAATTAGCTCTAGTTGACGGGGAAGTAATCCACCAAGGAAAAAAAAAAAAATCTGCCATATCAGACTGAGCTGTTCCTCTCCAAAGTACAGAATCAAGGTTGCTGATGATGAGCAGGGTAGAGTGAGAATGCCATAAAGAAGCAACACAGCAAAGTAAAAGCAGCCTTACCTCTTAGTCAGATGCCAAAATCGCAGTCTTGGGCAAGTCAGAAAATCATAGAGCTGGTTAAGCAGCTACAGGAATTCTCAGCTCGTCAGAAGGAAACTCTTAGGATCCAATTTCTTCTGTTATTTTGGGGATAATCTCTTTAGTTTAGAGGCTGGAGTCCAGCAGAAGCAGCAGCAGCAGACGGCTCATTTCCATGTGCAACACAGGTGCCTCTGACATGCTTCTTCTTCCCTTTAGGGGACCGGGGCGCCTTAGACTGCGATCTGGCCAGGGCAGAGAAGTGGACAAGAGTATTGACAGCTGAAGTAGTAATATTCCTGATCGTGCAAAGAACTGATCATCCTTCTGTGAGAGATAAAGCGGAGAAGAAGAAGATCCAGTGCACCAGAGCCGCAGAGCGCACACCCGGCGCAGCACTCTCTCTGTCGCTTAAATCCCCCCAAAATGGGCTGATGCTAAGCAGGAGGCAGGCAGATCAACACAGCGCAGAGAGAAGAGGTGCTGTTGCATCAACATTGCTCTGAGTCTAGTTTTCTAGTTTTTCTTAAATGGGGGGGAAAAAAAGAAAAATCACCAAAAGAGCTCCAACAGAATCACCACCGGCAGCATCTCCTCTCCGGGGCTCCTCAAGTCTGCACAGGACTGAGTGTGACTGAGACAGAGAGAGAGAAAGAAAGAGTGAAAGTGTGTGCATGCATGCATATATATGTTTGTGTGTGCGCGCAGTAGAGGAGGACAGGCGGAGAGAAGAGAGCGGAGAGCTGCGAACAGTCAGGAGGCTGCGAGCGCAAGTGGAGCCAGAGAGCGATGTGAGTGGAGAGGATGCTTAGAGAGGAGGATGAAGGTTGAGGGGGAGATGCCTGGAAGAGAGAGAGTGGGAGAGAAAGGGAGGGAGAGAGAGAGAGGGAGCCGCTTGCACCGTCAGTGACTACATTAACAGCACTGAGTAGGTGGAGTTTTCCTTGCAGTAGCGGAGAGGGGATCATGGTTTGAAAAGCAAAAAAAGACACACAGGAGAGAGGATGCAGAGAAGAGGCTGAAAGATGGGCTTTAAAATCTTGGATACAGGGAGGAACTCGGGTGTTTAAAGGTTGAAGAGACCTGAGAGGAGTGATTCTCTCTGAAAGCAAAGGGAATTCGTGCTCAGAGAGTGGTGGTAGTGTGTGTTGGGGGTCGGCAGAGTCCTCCACCTGCAGTGAAGCTGGCACCCTGACAGCCCGCCTCTTGCCAGGGGGTCGTAAACATCGATTAGAATATTTAAAGACGCACGCGCTCACGCACCCAAAGGAAACACATGGACACTTTAAGACCCTGGCACACACAGACACGATACATCAGCCAGGTATATTTACACACTCGCAGTATATAAACTTTATTTATAGACTCCTTTCATCCTTCTTCGAATTTTGATAAAGATTTTACTTTATTGCCTATTTTGTGCTCTGTCTATAAAGCGCTTTAATTTTACTTTATAGACATATTTATGTATTTTATCATATATTTACACATTTCATGTAGACCACTTTGTGTAGGTTGCAGTTTGTATTGTAACTGTACACGAAGTAATGGAGAAAAAAAAGGAGGGAATATTTGTGAATTGCTCTGGGATTTTTCCATGCATATTGGCTATTTCCTGTCAACACACTCCCATCTCCGGGATTCAGCTTCAGTCAGGGTCAAGCAGTAACCTCCAACTGAAAAAAAGAAAAGAAAAAAAAACTGGAGGAACTGCAGCTTCTCTGGTGGCCCCGAAAGCAAGTCAGTCTCCACAGACTCCCATGTTAAAATCCCTAACTTCAGCCATGAAAAATAAGATTTTACAGCCCGGTACAAAAACAATCCCGATCTTTAGCTAATTTCCTCTTTCACAATGACTCTAAGGAGGTGACACTCTTCCATCTGGATACTGCTGAAGCTTAAAATTAGGTGTATGGCTGCTTTGACTGACAGGTGTGCTGACCCAGGAGCTTGTAGCTGATTGCTGTCTGCTAGGCCTCACCTCTGCTAATTCCAGTCACTGAAATGTTTGTGGTGTTGGTGCCTTTTAGAGCATTTTTAATGCAGTTAGTGAACATGGCAGCAGCAGCCGAAATCAAACACCAAGACTTCAAAATGCACAGAAATGGGTGATGTCAGAGTGGCTACGCCCATGTGTTAAATACAGCATATGCACAGGAGCCTTCATTTAAAAACGTTCCCTTTCATTATCTACATAACAAGCCATGCAGTGCACACTTGTAGTGTGATTTAAGCAACAGGGCATCAAGTTGTCCACTCCTGATTTACAGAGTTGAGGTCAAGGTGGCTTTCTGCGACTCTAGGGTGTTCAGCATCTGTGGAAACTCTTGAAAGACTTAATTGAGCTAAATGAAGATAGATCCAACATCTGCGCAACTTTTTTATTTTTTTTTTTTAACCTCAAATATTTTTAGAAACATTTTTTTTTGCTGGATTATTTTCATATATAAAGCCAGTGTCTGAAAATGAGCCTCCACGCAGGTGCTGGTTTGATGGCTATAGGAAGGGAAAAAAAGCACCGATCATCGCTGTCTAATGGCCCAATCATCAAGCGCCCAATGCTGGGAAGCAAAGCAATATCAACCGATAAAAGTCCTCTTTTAAGGAGTGACTAAGTCCACATTTAGAGGCTGGAGGGGTGGTGGTTGAGTAATGGTAATGGTGTCCACAGGAGTCATCATTTCCACACTTCTCAGACACTGTCTGCGTAACCAGCTGTGCAATGCACTCTGCTAGTGCACTTCAAGCATCAAGCTGCCCACTCCTCATTTACGTGAAGTTGATTTTTAGGTTATGTTATGCACGTCAGGGCCATCTAGCATGTTTTGACGCCTTCGGAAACACCCCCCAAAAAACTCTGAAAGCAGCTTTCGTCGATCTGAAATGAAAATGGATGTATTTTGCCGAACTATTTTCCTGTAAAAAGAGAACAGTTGCAAACAATCTGCCATGTTGGTTATGGTTTGAAAGGTGGATGCAGACAACCTACATGAAGTGTTCATCCAATCAGGTGCAGGTCAGTGATTGTAATCACTGACATGTGCTGTCCCTCTCCTACAGCCACCTTTGGTTTAGAAGCTCACCCACAAAGCATCTACTTTTCTTAGCAATATGAACCCCTGTGGACACCTACCATTTGTCAGCCAGGAGACCAGGAGCTTTGCACTTTGATTTGCTTTGATTTCATTTTCTTATTCATCTCTTTCTTATTTTTGCTTGTATTTGCTGGTTAAATTTAGTCACTAAAAACGACTTGGTTACTTTGTTGGTAAAACACACGCATCCACAACATGAACCCAGGACTAGAATTCTGACAGTTAGCCAGTCGGTTTAAATGTGACACTAAGGGGTCCTTTGCGTGATGACATGTGAGTGACAGATCCGTCTCACTAATGCTGAAAGCCAGGTGGGTCACGGCACAGCCAAAGTTTATTCAACACTCTTGGAATAAAAAATGGAACTGTTTTTGCTTTTACTTAAGTATGCACTTGATTTTACTTGTATCAAAAGATGTAGGCATAAAACTACTTCATCAGTTGACATTTTCAAGTTGAAAATGTTAGTGCTCTGAAGTAGAAAAGTAATGCTTGTAATGCACCTTTGATATTTCTGTGCTTTCAAAAACATGCAAGTACAATATGTGCTTTTATTTGTGTAGGTGTCATTCTAAAACGAGCACAAGGTATTCGCTCATATACGCACCGCTGCACACACCGAGATACACAATTGCTTAAAGAGCAAAATTTTCCACGACTATACACACATACATTTAGACCTGCAGTGCACACATCTAATTTGCTGAGAAAGCTTTTGCACAGCTGCAATCAATACTTGTTATGAAAATAATACTGGCCTGTGTTTGTTTGGTTTTTTTGTTGTTTTTTTTTTTTAACTGATGGAAGCTTAAGAAAAAGTAGTACCTAAATTCTTTTCATTGTAGAGACACATTCATCAAAATCGTTTTTTGTTCTTCTTCTTTGGTTGAGTGCGGCAAACAGCGTGTCTGAGGAGCTCATGCAATTATAAAGATATGCTTCCATAAGCAGCTTTCTATATTAGCAGCTGGAAAGCCAGCTCACTGCCGCTGAAGACTTAGCGCTTGTCAGGACACAGTTTATGGTCAAATGAAGGGGATAATTATTGGTGACCTCTGCCGATAACAAGAAAAATAAACTGATTCGTCCCTAGCATCCCAGGTAACAGCTTGGTGGAGAAAATGTATGTGAATGTTCAAAGCCAGAGACGTGGTAAGGGAGAGACAAACCACCTTAAGAATCCTAAATACAAATATACGCTGATCTCTGTGGAGGGGGGAGGGCATTAAATCTTACTATGTTACAAAGACTTGAAGATGTTTTTTTTAATTTTGGCTGCCAAGTGGCAAGGATTTCATCAGCCTACTGAATAACTGTTAGCAGCTGTTATCAGTGCCATATATAAGGCCCGTAGGTGGCCTCCTCCTCCTAGTAGTAGGTAGTTGTCACCAGATTTAATGGTGGTCAAACCAGAGTAATAAAATTCCACATTTAGGCTGAAGGGATGGTAAAAGCATAAATCACTTAACAATTATCAGTGACAAACAAGTCTGAGACCTGTCTTTTGGACATTTATGTGCTGTTTTGGTTCCAGGAACCTAACCAGAATACTTTAAGAAAAGATCCCAATTTTGGTTAAATACACTCACAAAGTAAAGCACATGCTACAAAGCTCCATTTGCTAGCTTAATACAAGATTTACCACTACAGATGTTACATGATGGCATAATCAATATTATTGTGTTGCTCTCAGCTTATCACTGATTACCGCCTACTGCGATAGCTAGAAGGTGCAGGGGCTCATACTGAGATTGATATCAACTGATAAAAAAAATTTGGACATAATTATTTGTTACCTGTTACAAAAGGAAAAATTTTCCAAGGCCTTTGCTGTTTCCATCTCCCTTCAACTTGTTGCTGCTGTGCTAGAGGAAAATATCCAATCAGCTACTGTGCTGGCAGAACAAATGGCCGTAAAGACGTATTTGCACTATTGTGTGCCCAGTGATGAGGGTCTGTCAGCTGCCAAGGAACTATACATTTTGAAGAACTGCCTTTAAGCTAAGCACAGTGCCACAGTTTATGAGGAGAACCACAATGGCTAGCTTTTAGTTTGGCTAAAACTCTATAGCTGTCACTCAGATGGAAATGAACAAGCTCGTTGCTGGTCATGTGGTGGAGATGCTACCGATATGTTAAATGGGCCGGTTCTTATATAGCGCTTTTCTACTCTACTCAAGCACACAAAGCGCTCTACACAACATGCCATATTCACATAAGAACTTTTCCTCTAAGCTCTTTAAGTGCTTCTCTCTAACATTCACACACATTCACACTCCAATGAGTGCATCGGGGGCAACTCAGATTGAACCACCAACCTTTCAATTCGTAGATGACCCGCTCTACCTCCTGAGCCACAGCCACCCCAATGTCAACATGCTATGCAATAAGAGACCATCAGAATATTCAGATTTAAATCTACAGTACATTCCCTGGATTCCCAGTGAGAGCCACATAAGACAAAGGAATGTTTTTGTTTGGGTTTTTTTTTTTTTTTTTTGTGATAATGCTCTAATAATTCTACCATTAAAAAGTAATATTATCTTGTAATGTGACACGTTGCTTTTAAAAGCAACATTACCCAAAACTGACAGCATCTGAATTGGGGTGGGATGTAATGTAGAAAAAGAACAAAAGAAAAAGGAAAAAAAAGCCTTGCATTGGTGGGTCCAAACCTTTGACTGGTACTCCACGTTAGTCTGACTTCTTTGGCTAGAGAAAATGAAGGACAACTGTAAAATTGTTACTTAACTGTGATCAGCATTTACAACAGTTAACAGACCCACTCCTGGTTTAATTCTGACTCTACTTTCTATTGTGCGTACTGGCAGTTGTGCTGACATTTCAAATGACTGCACTTAGTAATAAATTGGCCCAGATACTCTTAACTTAATAATTTTTGCTGTTTTCTATACATCTTGGAACAATCCTTATTACGGCTGACCTCATGCTCCACATTGTTGAGTTATTTGACTCAGCAGAGAGGAAGCAGCAGCAGCAGCAGCAGCAGCAGCCATGGTCTGATCCAGCACACATCAGTGCAAAGCTAATGCCAGCAAAAGTGTAAATTAGTAAACTAATCACCCCAGTTTCTGCATTTGGCAGTGACACACAGACTTCCTCCTAATTAGAATTTTATGTTTCACAGACTTAATGAAACAATCTAATGGCTCAAAATCAGGTAGCGGATCATAATTCATGCGTACAAAGCCAAATGAGTTTGGAATGGCTCTTGTCTAACTGGACTGATTCTTATGTAATTTTATAAAGACAGTCTGAAGTTAATAACGTGAGGGCGCTTTTGCTTTTTCACTAACCAGAGGCGTCTTCATCCTTGCTGCTGACTTTGGAGATCCCCTGCATTTTTTTCTATCGTCCTTGGGTCAAAATTTTAATTTCTATTTTAGTTTATGATCTACAAAACTAATGGCATGTCATCAGCCTCAGCTGCCCCTTGGGTGTATCGCTGATTAGCAAATCCTAGCATGCACTCAACTGAGATATGGAAAATGGCAGCGACTTGTTACCAGTGAGACTGAAGTACCAGTTTGTACTGACCTTTTTAACCCTTGCTGAGGACACGGTATCATTCATTTACTTGATCCTAATGTGAAAGTAGAAAAATTATCTTTGTGGTTTTAGGTAGAAAGTTCCACCTTATGTACATGCTCATACTATGGCTGACTTTATGAGGGACTACATAGAATTTTTATCACTCATCCCACATATTAAGACACATTCGACTGGCTCTAGTTTCCAAAATATCAACACTGCAGGACACATTTCTGAAGTCTGGCTTTTATCTAATGGCTGTGAAGAAAGCTGGTGAGCCATCATCGTGGGTAAATTGCAGGTTAATGTGTCACTGTCTTTTTGCGGCCTACAGCATGCCCAACAGAGAAAACTACAAGTCTCCACAAAGTCACAAGAAGGCACAAAGAAAAGAAAATGCAGCCACAATAAAGACTGGGTGAAGATGGTGAAAGGCAGTTTTTAGAGGTTTTCGCCTGCTTTGTGTTGTTTTTGAGTCATTTTTCAAATTCGCACAGGGGGCGAAAGTGCTGTGATGTGACACGAACATGTGAGTCTCACAAGAAAGTGTGGCTCAGAAAGAAATGTGCCAGTCTCTGAATGCGTTCCTACTGGAGCCAAAAGGTTATTACCAGATAAAACAGCAGCAGTTACATTTTAACAGTTATTAGCATGGGGAAAAAAAGAGAATGTGTAATAAAGCAGTAAGAAGAACCTTTTCTTCCTTGGGAAAGTTGCATTGGAATATTTGTCCTTCACCTGTGTGTGTGTGTGTGTGTGCCAGGAAATTTTGACCATCAGATGCTTAATTTCCTGCCGTTTTGGTATATTTTTATGAACCAACCCCACCTTGTGTGTGGCCAGAAAAAATTAATTCTGCGGTGGTATGAACTCATGATTCATATTTATAAATCAGGAGTGAAAAAAAAGACCCATTGTTGAAGCAAAAGAAAAGACTCGCCTCTGCTGGAGACATTGTTGTCTCCTTGAGTAATGCTCTAGCATTTTATCTAAGTAAGTCGTCTGATTCGTTCTTGTTTTTATTGAGGAAGACAAATGTATGTGTTCCAGATATTGGGGATGGTGGAGGTGTCTCACATAAACGCACTCTTTGCCCAGCGTTTAATTTGTCGGGATCTGGGAGTGCCGGGGTTATTGTATTATAAATCTGAATAATATGAACAAAATGTACATTTTTAATCTCACTGAAGCACTGCAACACTGAATGCCTGTTCATTTAAATGCTTACTTTGAAAACTAAAGATGCTCTTTACCTTCAGTTAGTTTGTGTGCTTTTGCATGTGGAGAGGTGCTCTTTGTTCAGATGGCGTCTCACTGTCGGCTCGCTGCCTGTTAGAATAACTGTGAAACATCACTTGCTAATTCCTCTTGCCTGTCAGGATGTACTTGGCAAGTGAAAGCAGGCTGTGACTACTGATGGTGAAACAGAGATGGATAAACAGCTCTTTGTATCAAATGGAAGCTACACAGCAAGAAACAAAGCTAACGCTCATCTAAATTATGCATGCATGTGATGTGAACTCATTGCTTTAATGCTCTCTTGGAAGTAGCAAACATGCAGATGCTATGGGGGGGGGGAAGAATATATATACATGTTCCATTTGTGTGTGACAGAAAGCACAAACCGCTAAAAGAAATTACACACAGAAGTCATTTCCATGTAAAAAGATGTGACTAATCTGACACAGTTGTTGCTCGGTAAAGTGAGCAAATTCCAGATCAGGTCGACATGCTTTTCCATGCTTTTAGAAGCAATCGCAAAAAATTAATGTTTGTCACGAAAAGTATCTCGTTTCCATTTCACTGCCTAAGTGGTAAGAGTTTAAGAACAAAATTGCAACTAACAAAAGCTGGCTCGTTCACCAGCTCTGTGCTCACACTGCTCCCACTAAAAGGGGTTTGACCTGCAGCTACTTGAAATGAGATTTAATAAATTTTACATCAATAATAAAAACATGAGTAATTATTTATTAGTGGATATTTGTATGAAAGAGGTAATTTCATTTAACTCTCAGAAGTGTTATAAGTGGAGGCCCCTGTTTTGTTTTTTCCTTTTAATATGCATTTGAGAGGATTTCAGTTTTTTGGGATGGTGAAGGAGGCTTGTGCTTCTTGCCTTTGAGATTTTTTTATGCTGAGAATGTTTTTCTTCACATTTCCAAAATGTTACAAAATCTATAAAAAGGTTGTCATGACTACAAGTCATAATGATGAATAAGAATATAATAAAACTAATAGTATAATAGCAATAAGAAGTAGATGAGGTGAGGTCAAACTGGTCAAACTGGTCAAGGGGAGATTTTTCCACCATGAACAGTCATTCAAATGAATTCATTTACTGCTGACATCTCCAAAAGGACTCAAATCCATGGGAAAATGATCTATTGATTGTATATTTACCCCCCAAATTCCATTCGATTTTTTTCCCACATTAAAAACAAACACTAGAACCTAATAGGATGTGGTTTTCTGTCATGAGCTTCAAAGTACATCAGACTGAATAAAACTGACACACTGAAACATCGGCAGAGGGAAAGAAGAAACAGAGTAAGACAAGCTGCAGAAATCATGGGAACGGAAAGATCAAGTGCATTTGTTGTAAAGTACGTGTGTTGTGCACCAGCACCCAAATCTGTTCTTGGTGGCCATGCTCCTACCAGGGACACATCTGGGGATCTCATCTGCTGTCATCCTCCATTCCCATCCCGTCACTGGGGAGTGTTTCAGAGAAGGAAAAAAAAATCTTACAAAGTGTAAATCTATGAGTGTCTGTGGAATTGGCAGTATGTGTACAGCTTTATCTGCATTTGGGCTTAAATTTGTGTTTTGTTTTTTTTTTGTTGTTTGGTTTGAGCAGCTTTGCATGACACTTTCTGTGCATGCATGTGTGTTTCAGTAATGTGGGTTAGTTATTTAGTTAATTAAACTCTCAGAAGGAATGGGAATCCAAGGAAGGATGTGGCTGCACAGGAACAGAAGAATTTCACAATATCTTACTGTGACTCTTTATCCTCTTAAAAATATTTTTCTCTGTCATCACTTGCATTTGATTAATAGGGCTGATCTATAAGGAGAAAACTGGATAATGCCCCATATGTTAGACAAATATTTTGTTAAAGTAATTTTGGTATTCTTGCAAGGGAGATGATACTATGTCTCTCATCTAGATATGCTCACTTATGGCAACAAGAAACTGAGACTGTGACAGCTATAAAAGTAAAGTCAAAATGGGACCGCACAAACCATGTCACACTGTCTACGTCCATCTTTCATATACAGTGTTTTACTGTGCACTAGAAATACTAGTTGGCTTTTTTTTCCATTTGTTTCCATTAGGGGGAAACTGTTGCTTTGAAGACCGTAGTCAGTTGCCATCTTCAAAGCATCAAGGTGGCGATCAAAACAGTAATAAGACATCTGCTATCAGACTGTGATTGAATGGGGTCAAGTTGGCAATTCGAAGTCATCTGTTTGTGATAATACCACAATTAAAGGGCTAGATATTCAATTGGACAGTACACTCCTAATGCCACAAACACAGTGGCGTCAGATTTATTCTGCAGGTACAGCTGCATTATTCATAAACACCTTGCTGCATTCATGTTGGCATTTTCAGCCGTGTGCACAGCAACCTTGCTCTAACACACTGCAGCAGGATTTTTCACATCCGTTTGAGAGGGGGGTTGATGACGGTGATGAAGTTCTCACTGGCGTCACCTTCATCATCATCAGCTTCATTGCCGTTTCTGATTAGCTGCTTAATGGGTTCACACGTCATTATGTTCAATCATTGTGGGAGTCCCCATCGTTCTGGCTGAATTATGCAGCTGAGCAGAGCAAAAAAAAAGAAAAAAACTGCCTGGCTCTGCTGGGATGACAAGACAAAGAGCTCTGTGGAGGGCCACAAGACCTCTAACATCCTGTTTGTTAGGTGTGCAGACACACACAAGCCAAGCCCTGACTGACACGAGTCCTTGCTATTCTACTTGCTAAATCTGTACTCTCAAAGCCATCAGGATCTCCTCCAAAACAGCAGGACTGAAAAGGACAAAGATGATAAAAAAAAAAAAAAAAAATCCTGACTTTCCATTATATGTGGTGGACTCCTGGTGTGAGATTTATTGAAATACAGCACTTCAAAACACTGAGACCTAAGATTTTCTTGCAAGGGAGATGATACTATGTCTGGCATATGATGAGAAATAATAGAATAAAAAACCTTTTTATTTCTGCACTGTAAAATATACATCTGCTCTGCTTTAAAAAGAATGCAAACTCATTGCCTTAAAACAAATAAATAAATAAATAAGAATGGGAAGTTATATAACTTAGATATTTCAAGTTAGCAATTTTAAATTGAGTAGTACAAAGGATAAGTCACATAAAGTTAATATTCTACAGTATGCCACTGTAAGTTCTACTTAATTTTGAGTGAAATACACGAATACACCTTATTTTAAATAAAAAAAATAATAAATCAACTGATAAAAAATGACTATGAAAAGGCCCAGTTTGTTTTTTATTTGCAAAAAGAGTACATATTTTTAACATGAAGTGTTGAGAGACAAATCTCCTTTTTTAATCACATTCCTGTGCTCCATACACCGCACAGCTACAGGAACACTGTTTTAATGAACCTTTCAGCAACAACCCTGAAACTGAAGAGTGACCAGAAATCATTAATCACTATAGTAGTCTAGGTCAAAAGGGCCTGTTGCAGGCTAAAACTTTACACTGTTCACTGCCACACAAACACTGGAAACTACATCACAATTAATTTGAACTTAACCATTACTAATCCCGTGAGTCTGTACTCACCAGTGCAGAACTGTACTCAAAAAAAGAGAAAAAATATCAAGTGCAGATTCTTAAATGAAACCAGCATGCAAGTAAAAGCTACAGGAAAACAAGTAAGCTAGTAAACCCAAAATGGTGGTAAACTTTAAATTAAGTAAGGACATAGTTTGCATTTAGAGTAAATGTATTCTTGAACCTCAGTTTAAATGCACAGGACAACAAAAACCTTTTTTTGTGATCATCAAAAATTACAACACACTTTTCTAAATCAGTTTTTCACATTCTGTTTTCAGTTTTTTTCCAGTCACATCAACTTTTTGAGTCATGAGCAATGTTAATTTACAGTGTACTTGCATGTGGTCATTACTAAAACGTAAGCACCGATCAAGTAAATGTTTCAATATTGTCAGTGCGAGGTCGTGGCACAGATATACTGGACGGTGTCATTCAGCTACAACTGTTAGAGCTACACTTAGAGTATGATTTTCTTGGGCTAATTATACCAAATATCATGCAATATATAATTACCTTCATCACAAAAAATAGACGCGTTAGAGAAAAACTAAACACAGATTTGAAATCACGCGAAATCACAAAACCCACATAAATTTATCTCTGATGGAAATGGCCTGTTGACGTGTGTAATTGTTTATTAATTTGCATTGTGTTGTCAAAAACAAAAGAAAAGACAGGAAGCGCAAGTATCTGACAAATGCGGAGTGATGGTTAACGTCAGAGGAGTAGTGTTGAGCTTTCTGAATGGCAGGTGTGCTAATCTCGTCTGTGGACCTGCAACTAATCTGCAAGCAATATTGTAGTCTGGATTGCATTTATCAGCAGAGTGTCTGTAGGAGTTTAGTCCAGTCCCATAGTGTGTCTTTTGTCCTGTCTCCCTCTGCTCTCTTCTGTTTCCCCTCACCCCCAACTATTCGCACCAGATGGTGGTGCTGGTTCTGCCGGATGCTTCTTCCTGTTAAAAGGGAGTTTTTCCTTCCCACTGTCGCCAAGTGCTTTCTCATAGGGGGTCGTCTGACTGTTGGGGTTTTCAGTCTAATATTGTAGGGTCTTTACCCCACAACATAAAGCGCCTTGAGACAACTGTTGCTGTGATTTGCCGCTATATTAAAATAAAATTGAATTGAATTGAATTGAACTGAACAGAATTGAAATGAATCAGATCCATACCAAATTTTGAAGTATCACATGCCACTACTTGACACCCCCTTGCACCACTTAGTGTTGTACAGACATTTGTGGCTTTTGGGAAATTTTCTAGGAACTTGTCTAAGACAATCTTTCGGTCAAAAATTAATACCTTAAGAACTTTGGTTTATATGTTTGACAGTTTGCTGCCAAAGCTATTAGTAATACAGACCCATAGTCTTGTTTATCATGAAGAAATAACAAGAAACTGCTGGTACTGAAGATAACATCAGTCAAACATTCTAGACTGGGAAAGAAATAACAAAAAGAACTGCACAAAAAGAGCAATTCAAACAGATATTAATATTTTCTTGAAAAAACAAACAAGCAGTGTAATGGCTTGTACTACAGTAAAATCATATGAAGACTCAGTTTCTGTCAAGTTTTATTCTTGTCTCAAAAATATAAATGTACAAAGCTGTCTGAATGCAAATAAAAGAAGCAGAACATTAATAATTTTCTTTTAATAAATGTAACACCCTCAACTGACTGCAGCCACTCACTTTAATTCCTTTTAACAAAAGATGTTACACTTAAATGAACTGAAGTTAATGAGTGAGTCCTATTGTAGTCATTTGCCCTGCATCTTGCACCACACCACAGGAACAAAATCATACAAATAACTTTCTCTAAGGGGAAAAAATGTAAATGTAACCTTTACACAACAGAGATGTTTCAGATTAAGAATTGTCTGATGAAGTTGCAAGGAAGAAGGCAGCAAAATTGTTATACTTGAAGTACCAATTATGCATAGGATTAAATCGCACAGGTGGTCTGGATAATCTGTATATTGGTTTATGTAATTACCATCACTTCTGATTATTTCAGCTTCATTTCTGAGAATGCATTTAGCCATGGGAGCTGTGTTGCTCAAGAGAGTGAAATCATTCAGTCCATTAGTCTGCTACTTTGGCCTGAACTGAAATATGCAGCAACTGCCATACAGATATTGTTGATTACTTGATGACCAAATATACTGGCTTTGGTGATCCATTATAAGCAGGTTGACATTCTTGGTTACAGTATAGTAATATACAGCATCTAATAAGGAAGTGCCTTTCAGTCCAGTTGATGGCGTACCATTCAATCTAGAAGGCCTTCTATGCTGTCAGGGCTTTGTCGGATGGTTGTGTTCCAAAATACTTCAAAATTGTTTTCGTGAATACTTGCGAAAAGAAGAACCTGAGCTGAATAAGACACCTTTCCCCAAGCTACCTATATAAAAAAACAACCCTTGTCACAATGAGTAATAGCATTTTAATGTCTGCTGATGATGTGTTCAGTCATTTTTTTATTTGGACTTTGGCACTCTCTTTGATGCAGCTGATTACAGCTTTTTATTGGACAGACTGAGGTTTTGGGTAGGAATATCTGGTACAGCATTAAAATGGCTGTCTTCATATCGGTTAAATATGCGTTCTGTTTGTTCCAAAAGTTAGATTAATATCCACTTTCTCCTGTCAAGGACGGTGTCCCCCAGGGATCAAGTTTGAGAACATTATCATTTTCTCTGTACATGATTCCCATGACTAACACAGATATGGTCTTATATGACATCCACAGACATTAAATTGCCTTCATTATTACACTGATCATCTACCTGCAAGAACAACCCAGTGACTGTAGCATGCTGACATTGTGGTGTTTATGTGACTGGATATTATAAAACATTTTCCATCTTAGTGGTTGTAATTGGTTTTCAACAGATAGCAAAACAAGTCCTGCCATCTGCTGGTTCCCTTTTGGAACGCATCACGTCTGTTGGAAAGAGTATTGGTCTTTGGTTTGACAGTAGCTTAAATTTTGAGCAACCTGCAACAAAGCTTGTGCAGTTTCATTTTTAACTTAAATAAAAATCTGTTTTTTCTTTCAAAGACAGAAAGTCATGTTCTCTCACACCTTGACTATTTTAACAGCCTCCTCACCCACCTCAACCCATAATCCATTAATTGGATCCAACAACTCAACTCAGCCACTGGCTTATTAACAAGAATCAATAGAATTGAGGCCTGTTTTAGTCCCCTTACACTGGCTCCCAGTAGGTTTTAAAATTGATTTTAAGATCTGTTCACTTTTCAGGCTCTTCATGCACTTTATCTGTGTCATACATCTGACCACTTAGAGACTTGCTAACCACAATGTAGGCTAAGATCCTTAGAGGCAGAGGTCCCATCTGTTCCCAGGTAAGGAAAAAATGGTGACAGAGCCCTAAAACAAAGCAAGCTGCTTGGGAATATCAGGGAAGCACAAAATCTTTCACATCTCCTTTCCAGAGAGCTTTCTGTGGTTTTATTTGCTTTTTAATGACACCCTTTATTTAATTGTTTAAATGCTCATCTGCTGCTGTATTACGCAGTATACTATATACTGTTGTCAGAGTTTGGGCTGAATGCAGGACATTTAAACAGGTTGCAGAAACAAAATTCTAACTTTAATCAAAAATGTACTTGTTGTGGGTAAACAAAAAACATAACAAACAAACTGAAACTGAAACTGAAACTCAAACCAAAAGAAGGTCCAGGTATAAAAAGAAAACAAAAACACTCAGCTGATAAAACACACAACACTTATAAGCAGACAGGCTGGATTATGAACACACAAGAAGGTGAGTGTAAAGCCACTCATGTGAAAAGAATTAGATAATCACAGAAGCGGGGAAAATACAGGAAACAAAACACCCAAAGATAACACATGCAGATTATAGACTGAACCTGAAAGTATATTTTACATAAAAGTATATAAAAGATGGAGGTGGCCTCCGAGTCTGAAAGGTGAAGCCAATGTAGAAGTGACCTAGACTTGTAGTCCTTCTAATGCTCCTCTGGTTGCAAGCAAAAATCTGTATAGACGTCTTTGAGAAACAGAGTAGAGGTTTCTGGCACAACTTCACCAACTGCCAACGTGCACACAGAAAAGGATGACCTGAAGATGACTGACGTGTTTTGGCTTGTGGCCTTCATCGGGGTCATCGCTGGCGATGACTGATTTCTCTAGAAGTCTGTGAGAAAATTACCCTACTGGTCACATAATTTGTGACCACAATAAACACTTTACTAATGAGTTTCAAGTCTTATTTATACAGCATTATGTTCATTTTGCGAACTATGAATTAGTTAATTAACATAGGATCCAGTTGAGATGGTTCGGTCATCTGACTAGGATCCCCCCGGCACCTCCTAGGTGAGGTCTTATGGGGACCTCACGTAGGAGAGAAGACCCTAGCACAGACACAGGACACACCTGAGAGATTGTTGGCTTGGGAACCCCTCAGTGTCCCCCACAAGAGCTGGAGGAGGTGGTGGAGGAGGACTGAGGTCTGGGTGTCTCTGCTTAGATTGCTCCCCCTGTGACCGGGACCCTGATAAGCAGCAGAAAATGGATGAGAAAATGCTACCATATTAGGTTTGGCTTTCCATTCAGATTGCCATGTGTTTTTTGATGATGGCAACAGCAAAAATGTTCAGTTCAAGGCTTCATGAGGAGACTTTACTAATCAGTGGGTGGCGTGGTGGAGTCCTTTGTATAGAATCTATGGGGCAAACAGGGAAACAACAAAGATTCATTAAAAAACACAACATTTGGGTCTTATATATTTTTTAAGGTAATTGTTTTACCTTATAAATAAAAGGGGTCATGTGCTGAATCACCTGCAATGCAAGTGCAGCAGTAGTATGGCCTATGTATTTAAAAAGAGAAATCAAAAGTTAAATGTATAACTGTATAACCACTTTTTAAAAGCTACACTAGAATGTCATGACAAACGTCTGTTTTGTTCTTTCCTGTGATTTGTTCTCAGTAAGTTTTTCACTTCTAGAAAAAAACCCAAAATAAAATGGCAAGATTTACCAAAAAAAAAAAAAAAAAAAAAGGGGGAAAAGGAAATAAAAAAAAGGGGAAAAAGAAG